>PPHD01021913.1:0-13065 GCA_002909625.1 Bambusicola thoracicus | reverse complement strand
GAGTTAGACAACAAAGCTGGATGGAGGGGTTAAGGCACTGCAGCCCCTTTTGAGGTTCCCCTCGCATCACGTTGGCAAAGCTGCCGTGTCTCCCTGGGTCACTGCACTTACTTCTGGTAGTCTTTAAGGTGCCCCCAGATTGCTTTCAGGTGGTCAGCACAGGCTAAGAGGAGACAGGGAAGGAGAAGCAGGGCAGGTGGGGCAGCCACACCTGATGGGATGAATAGCACAGGCTGCAAATTGTTGTTAGCTGCAGTCAAGTTCAAGGTGTGAAGCCTTCTGGATTCAAGGTTTGAAGCCTTCTGGATTCAAGATCAGACAGACATTTGCATCTATTAAATGCTATTAATTAGGGACAATCTACAGCCTAGCCAAACAGTAAAGCTTTTCAAATCAGTGAATGGTGATTTATGACATAAACTGACCTAAAAGGAGGGTGCTTTAGCTTTCTGTTAGACACAACAGGTGCTCAATAATACCCTCAAGAAGGCAGGCCATTAAAAAAAGCTTTTGAGAAGTGACCCCCCAGCAAAGGCAACCAAGACAGAAAAAAACAAGAAAGGATGACTTCCAAACAACAAACAGCTGATCATTCTATCAGCTAGACCTATTTTTGCACAAGAGCATATCAAAAGAGATGCTCACCTGAATTCTTTTACCTCTATTATCTCTCACTACCTCTACAAAGCGCAGGCACAGCGAGCCCCAGCTAAAACCTGAGCAAACTCAGTGAGCCGAAGTGGCTGAGACACAGCAGCAGGACAGGCTTCAGCTGCACAAGAAACTGTTAATGGTGTTTTTCAATGGATACTGCTGCCCTCTAGCAGCCAGCAAGAGACGTGCCACATCAGACACATTCACAGTATACACACTTGGATTTGTAATTAGAAAAGAAATAACACCAGATCCAATATGATTTCAAGCCACGCTCCATTTTACAGGAGTAAACTCACTGGAAGTACAGCATATGAAACAAGTTTTGTTACATAAATAAGAAAATTACCACTTAATTGCACTGAAATCCTGAAAGCTCAAAGCAGGAACAGTGTGAAACATAACCCGGACCATTTCAAGGGTTGGTTAAAATCCTACACTTGAATCTTCAGAAGGAAATGAAGGATTTATTTTATACGCACATAAAGAATAGATTTCTTATAATCTTCCTAGAAATAGAATTGCTGGAGTTATTTACAACGAGTAGTAAAAGGCATTTTTATAATGGAACACACTTATTAAATGGAAAACCACTGTCTTTGTAGTGAAATAGCTGAGATCAAGGCTTAAAGGGGAAATCGGGAAGGAAGAAAACCCCACGTAATCTGAGAGCAGGAAATCCAGGTCGCTTTGGAAAGTTTCGTGCGCAGCAAATTTTAAGTGACCGGATGGAAACGAAACAAAAGCATCACCAATCCGCTCCAGGGGAAAAGAAACCAAAAAACTCAATGACATATGAGAAGAACGCATGCAGATCTACACCTGAGGGAAAAAAAAACCTAAGGAAAAATTAAGGCTATTTCAGACATGACAGCAAAAAAAAAATCCTTGCAGTAACTGGATTCAGTGCAGCATGAGCTGCTGTATGCAGAGCCATGCACAATCCAGAAAACACCCCAAATAAGTACTGAAGCCATTCAAATCTGCAGCGTTTGTAAATTAGTCATGATTAAGCCTTTCAAAAAGAAGTGTGAAAAGTTGCCTACTACATCTGAATAATTAATAAATCTGAAAAGCTAATGATCTAATTGCAGATACCCTGAAAACAGAGAGAATTTAAATTAATCAGTGTGTTTGCAGGGAGTGATTCAGCCTAATTGCTCTGAGCATTTGCTTTCCAAACAATGGATTTATTCTGTGCAAGCCGACAAACCCCCAAGTCTTGTGCAAAGCAGTCCTCGCCTCCAGCTCTGCCACCACCGCACAGCTGGGCAGGAGACAGCCCAGAGCTATGGCTGGAGCAGGTGTACCACAGGTGTGCTGGTGCTTAAAGGAGGAAGCGTGTGCTATCCTGTCCCCTTTTCTCTCCATTACAGCCCCTTTAGGTACTGCGAGGCCACACTGAGGTCTCCCCAGAGCCTCCTCTCCCCCAGGCTGCACAGCCCCAGCTCTCAGCCTGTCCTCATACGGGATGCATTCCATTCCTTGGGTCATTTTTGTGGCCCTCCTCTGCATGCGCTCCAACAGGTTCGTGTCTCTCCTGTACTGAGGACTCCACATGATGTCTCACAGCAGAGTAGAGGGGCAGGATCACCTCCCTTGCCCTGCTGGCCACGTTGCTTTGGATGAAGGCTAGGATACGTCTGGTTTTCTGGGCTGTGAGGGCACAGTGCTGTCTCATGCCTGACCTCTGAGCAGGGATGCAGACAGCAAGCAGACAGCCCCTTCTGCACTCCTGCAACCTGCACTGCTCCCCTTGTGCAGTCCGCACACACACACTTCCCACGTTCTACTGTCTGGATCACGAAAGGAAAGAAATGAGAGCAAAACCAAAGTGCAGCAGCAGGAAACCATCAGGGAAACCTGAGAGGAAGAAATGCAAAAGGACTGCCAGGGTACAAAGAACTTGTAAAAATCTAGAAAGTGGAAGGCTGTGCAGAAAAGAGAGGAAAAAAGTCCATTGGAGCAATGCAACTGAGGAAAAACAATAAAGAGAACCACAGACACTCACCAGCTGATATCACATCCGAGAAATGTATTTCTCATAACCGCAGTGTGTGACAGAGGTAAACATACACTGCAAGCCTGGAAGTAAGGGATTTAGAAACATGAGGGGCTCCTCACCCTTACATGCACTCCAAACTGTTTTTTTCCCCACAGTAGTATGGAGGAGTTTGTCAACTGAGGGAAGGCAACACCTCCCTGCAGCTGTGGCACCATCTTGTTGCTCGAGGTCACAGTGCAGCTGTTCTGCAGAGGTGGTTGGTCATAAAGATAGCAGCAGGCACAGTCAGAGCATCCCAGGGCCAGAAAGGACTGTGACATCTCAGAGTCTGTTAGACTGACTCACACAAACATCAGGCATCTCTCTGCCAAAGGAAAGCGGAGGAACAAGTAGAAACGGGCTCCACCTCCTCCCAGATCAAAGCATATAGAGCTGGAAGCTGTAAGCTTCGCAGCAGTGCACTCAAGGAGGCCATAAAGCTACCAAACAGACAACCAACTAGCAATATTTAGAACTGGTGGCTTAGAGTGCTTCATATTTTATCAAAGCCAAATCAAATATGCAGTAATTTTCACTCCTAGGCAGAACTAGCAGCATTTCCCAGATATGCACATTCCAACGATAAAATGCATTCTGCTTTGTTACCATTTACAGTATTAAAACTACACAAGTCACAAACTCCTCACCATTACCATGATGTTACTGGGTTATTAGTAACAAGAACACCACACAAAGTGCACAAAAAGCAACATGTTGGTATTGGGTTGGTACCCACACACATTCACAGCATTTGGTTCATTAGCTGCAATCATCAATATGGGGGGACCCACGTACATCTGCCATGAGGCACAATGTACACACAGGGGATGTGACTGCCTCTTGCCAAGCACACCTTCCTGTCTGCTTATGCAGTCTCTAATGTATGGCTGTGGTGACTGTATCCCAAGGAGCACCATCGAGAAGCAAATAAACCAGATTCCAAGCAAGCTGACAGCCAGTGAGCCCCTAGGAGAGGATACTGCAATACTGATCAGGAGAGGGATCGTTTTGGAGCATCTCTCAGTACTACCAAACCAAGATCCTGCTCTATAGTATTTTGCTCCCATGGCTTGGGCACACAAAGACACGGATGACTGAAAAACAATGGGAGAGGCAAAAGGTGAAGAAAAAAGCAGCAAGGAGTAGAAGTTAACAGATAATATTATGAAGGTAAATGAAGAGTGAGAAAAACCTGGCAACGTGAAACCACAGGAAACATGTCCCTACTAAAAGAGCAGTATGCAGTGAGTGAAAGTTCAGAAGAGTATCTGCAAGGTTTAGGAAAAGTGAAGTCAAACACCAGGCTTAGAGCAGAACCATCCCTCACTTTTACACAGCCAAGGGTTAATTACTTCCTTCATTACAAATGTGTAACGAGTCAACATTAATTTGCTGAGAAGAACCAGGACTACCCAGCAACAGCTGTTTCCAATGGCAGAAAGATATTTTCTCTGCCAAACACCTTAGATTAATACATACATACACCGGCGCACAATGCAACTGAAGCCTCCACTTCCTCCCCCTGCCCCGAGGACGGCACGGGCTGCAGACAAGGCAGCAAACAAGCAGCAGAGGGCAGCAGGGACACACGGAGAGGCTTCTACTCCTCCTGCAAGCCCCTGAGCCTCAGCAGGAGCTGCTAGGGAGTTAAAGCTGAGAGGAAAAGTGCAGGTGTGAGAACGGGGTAGGGTACCGCACGAGTGCAGTTTGCTTCGAGCAAACACAAGAGCTTTGCCAAAACGGACATCAATGGGTTTGATTGCTGCTCAAAGTCTTTTTTCCCCCCAAAGCAACTGCTGTTATTGCAATGACTAAAAACAAGCGTAGGAAATGTACAAAACTGATCAAAGCTGAAGATGCTGGTAATACCCTCTTCATCCGGGCTCTGTGGTTTATGACTTTCTGTCCTTTCGTTTCCATCTCTGATCACTTACCACCAAGTATGACCACTGTATGTGAGTAAGCGCTGCTGACCTCCTACAGCCTGACATCCCTGCTATCTACCTGAGCATCTTTGCAGTTGTTCACACAGTGCTGACCGGAGGGTGTTCAACCCCCCCAATACCCACACTAGAACACATGACCAACAACACAGCATATACCCACTGCACAATTCCAGAGAACCCTGCTTGCATGTAAAAATAATGTGGTGAAGAGGGTTTGAAACCATCAAGCAGCTGCATCACACAGCTTTGCTTGCTTAGCTCTGGGGGTTTCCTGCTCCCCAAACATCAGTGAGCACGATTTGGCCTCCAGCCCTGGCTCCACAGCCAGACTGAAGGATGCAGTGGCTGCAGGCAGCATGTTCCTAGAGTCAAACTATTGGAGTGGGATATTACACCCCAGCTCAGCGGCCATATCCGGAGTCACAGCGAGAGAAAAGAGGGAAGTTGCATTCTCCCAGCCCACAAGTTTTCTGAGGTTTCCTCATGTTGGCTTTGCTCATCTCTCCAACAACTTCCCACTTATAAAAGCATGCTGCAAAACCACAGCAGCTGGAGCTCAGACCTAACCATCTCACAAAGATCCTGAGTAACCGGTAGGACAGCACAGATCTATATGGACGTGCATCAGGCATCACCAGTATGTTTTTCTGAAGAGGCCACCAAAATGACTGTGCCTGAAGAATAATCACTATTTCCCCCTCATCCCAATGCCCATTTAAAGAAAATAAAAAAGCAGGAATTCTACTGAATCGTTTACCACCTCACAGCCTTCTAAATGGACAGTCATCTGCCACAGAAAGTGACAGACCCAAACTGACTTTTCCCCTTGATTATGTTGCTTCAGCATTGCACAAAGCTTTGTTAAAGCATTTGCACTCTTATGCAGGAAACCACAGCCAAGAGCAAACTGTGTTCCATCTTCTATAGAAGTTCTCCTCTACTGGAATTTATAATATCTTTTCTGTAGAAACAGCTGGATGTGCCCTGGCTTGCGAGGCTTGCTAGTAAAACTGATGAACTGCTATGCTGTCAGGAAGTACGTGCTTCTGTCTGAAGAGTGATGATCTTAATCTAAGTATTCATTCGCTCCTTCCAAAAGCTGGAAGCTAAGAGGAAAATGTTGCATGTGCTTGGCCAAGAGTTACCGTTTGGTGAAGACATGGAAAAAGTTAACTGAGATAACAGGAGATGGAAATCCCAAAAGCAAGCCCCCATATGAAGGTTAATTAACTCATACAGATTCTTCCAGATGCAAACCTTCACAAGCCTATGGTTAGTTCAAGCTTATTTCCTTTAAACCTGTATGAATAAACCCTATTCCTTCATCTCAAACTGTGGTTGAGATTCGACGGGGAGTGGATTTGGCTTAAACCCCTACTCTCACAGATTCCCTTTCACTAAAATCTTCAGATAACCCAAAAAGCACTCCTAGAGCATGCTACTTCATTTATCACATTCCAAAATCATAATTTCTGTAAGCTAGATTCGAATTTCTCAAGACTAATGACTGCATAAGCTAAGCACAACAAGGGAGGGGTTTTGCAGCTGCACATTCGGGCAGGAGGAGCAGCAAACACAGGGCAGCTCCCTCCTCTGTGTATATAAGGTGGACAAACCCAGGTGTTGAGTGCTCTGATCTGGACTCAAGTCAACGGCTTGTTGCATCAGAGATAAGAAAAGAAGCTGACGGTGCAAAGTGCAGCCAAACTCAAGTGAGGGAAAGCAGAGCGGTGCAACTCTTAAAAGGAAGCAGCTGAAAGGTGCGGCTCACCGCAGCGATCTCTGATAACCAGGTTCCGGCCTTCCTTCAGGTGGATGGTCAGCAGGTAAGCAAAGGGGCTGGGCAGGTGGCTCAGACAATCGCTTCCTTCCTCTGCACCCTAAAAATGAACAGAGAAATCAATCCCCGCTGCACATTTCAACCAGGCAGAAACTTGAACAGAGCAGCTGTGCTCACAGACTTTCTTTCACTGGGGAAACCTTTACAGTGCACTTGTCAGAAAAAGGAATAATTATGCTTTTCTGAGACTTTGTTTCATTTCATACAGTTCTAGAAGATACAAAAGCAGCAGTGGGCAATGCTTCTTAGGAGGTTTTGCCATAGCAAACTCAGTAATTCTTGTTCAGAGTTGCTGCCAGTGCTACATGCCACGTCACCGCCACCCGACTGGCATGTTTGGTGAAAGCAGCCACTGGGCAGCCCTGGGGAGGTTAACAGAGGTACAAAAGCAGAGATATTCATTCAGAAACAGCAAATACATCTCACATGACAAGCACGTGTCACAGCTGTCAATGCCTTTTCAGACTGTTGTAAAACCATCGTCTATCTCTCACACCCTATACCCATGCTAAGGTATTTGAAGTCTTTATTGTGATGCAGATTATTACCCGGCCACTGGTTGAGTACTTAAGCTGATGCTTTCATCAGTTATTCACTGCAACATACAAACGACAGAATACTCCATAAAATAACAGAACACCCCGTTTAAAATATTCTCGTCTTGCACTGCCACAACAAATGGCCTCAAAATGCCACACTGGAAAAATCTACAGAAGATTTCACCTGTTGGTTTTGTTTTGGGGCTTTTTTGGCTGTTGTGTTTTGTTGGATTTTTTTGGTGGTTCTCTGTTTATTTTTCATCTGTAAGAAGCAAAGCAGGAAAGAGCCTGAACCCAAAAATATCTGCTTCCACCAAACAGTCTGATGAAGGTAAAGGACTTACCATCTGATCATCAAACATTTGAGAAGATACCGACGACTCTAAATCCATTCCTCCACATTCCTTGTAAAAAAAAGTACAAAGAATTAGACAACAGTAATGTAAAGACCAAGAAAATTCTCCTAATATTCCTCAAGTCATAATATTAGTGAAGATACCCCAGGGCTGGACAGTGGGTGGTACTTTCGCATCACTACCAGTTTTATTGAATTGAACTGGTCTAAGAGATGTTTTTTGCAACATCCCCGTTGTGTTTTTTGATTTAGAACCCTCTACACTTTTGGTTTAAACTCAGTAACTCAGCTATACACATATACTATGTGTGTAACTCCAAGGGATGGAAAGACCATCAAAACAATAGTAGTAATAAAAATAAATGGTCAAAGGGAAAGGGGAAAAAAGATGCTGGACGTGTACTTCCCCACATTCTATAGTAACTGGAAGGCTCAAACGATTGTTATTGGAGCACATTAGAGGAAGTCAAACATTTCCTCCTAAAACTGACTCACACAAAAACTTGAAGCTATGGTGGCATGGTGTCTAGACTGCCCAGACACACAAGGGGTTTGCTCCACGGTAAGGACATCACTGATGCTATTCTGACTACCAGGACAGCCTACTGTTGTCACTTATGTTGAAAGAGGACCTACATGCATGGGCAACTCTTTGGTTTAATGCAGGGCAGTCACAGCCCATTCAAATACAGGGATTTATTCTAAGAACAACCACTTCACTCTACATAAATGCACACAAAGTAGAATTTGATCCCCACGTGAAGATGTCATTGCGTGCAGTGTGGTAACATCTACATCTCTCTGACGAGAGCTGCATTGTATTGAGCAGTAGACAAAGAAAAACAGAACCACCTTCTGCATCACACATAAAACCAAGATATATCGACATGCTAAAATAAATACAAGCTTCTGTGTAATTATTCTTCTCCTGTCCCTGAATACATATATTTTGTATCAGGAAGCACAGCACTTCTGTACTGCAAGTAAAATTTTACTCGCATGACAGACGAAATTTAACATTATGGTTCCCACAGTAATCATAACTTGGCCACCTTGCAAAAACACATTAGAAGTAGAAAAATTATTATCATAAAGAGCAGCAGAAGAGTCTCCTTGCACAACAGAGCTGAGTTACAGCTGCTAGGGGAACCCTAACTTGGAATATCCTGACTAGTATGCATAAAATCTCACTTGTGTGCATTAAACCAAGTACTTCTATTGCAGTCTTTCTCTTCACAGGAATCCCCTACAGGCACCATCACTGGCATTGATAACACTTTGGCTTCACAGCTTGTTTTGCATTGCATAAATGCAGAATCAAAAATGTATTTTTTTCACTTTATCTTCATATCACGTAAAGTGCTATTATTCCAGGTAGCTGATTGCAATAAGATCACTAAATATACATGAACGTTCAGCTGGAAATACATCCCTGAAATCTTGATTTTAATTAACCGCAGAGATAATTCTGAACTTAAACATGAGCAAATGAGGCCACATTCACAAAGTGTGTCGGAGTCCCAAATGTGTCTGTGCACAAAAGTAAAACAGCAGCACATGCATGAATACATATAAATTAATCAAACTTTCCTCCCGATTGGGCTCACAATCTTTACCATCTCGTTTGGTGTGGAAGAATGATTCAAAACACAAGTTCATCAAGTGCATCAGCAACCAGACAAGGCTTGGGTTTGCTAGTGACGCACAGCAAGCGTTAGAAGATGAAGAAATAGCGTTAGTGCACTGCAGCAGTGATGCATGACCACAGGCAGAAAGGGTCCTTAGAAGTGCCATTATCTCATCTGCAACCTGAGCAAATGAGGCAGGGGTTAAAGGCAACATCAGTAACTTCTTCACCCTTCCAATCTGCCTAGCTTGCTGCAACAGAGGATAAACTAAGTCAATCTCTTAGCAAATTAATACATAGTATGTGCAGGAGAACCTTTACTGAAGATGTAACGCACCGTGCACTGACAGCTCCGTGCTGAGCATTTAGAAGACTGACAACCACAACCCCACACTGAGCTCGTGCGTGAGGCTCAGGAAGTATCTCATGTTATTGGGTGACCAAAGGAAACCAGGAAATGAGTAGGTGGCATGTGACAAGCAATTCAGGGGGAAAAAAAGCTCAACCTACATCTTTGCTTTTTTTAGTTTGTTTTGTTCCAGGGATCTGCCTTCCTTTTGAGTTACACCTCGCTAATCACCGAAGGCTGCTCACAAAAGAATGAGTTGATAGTTGTGCTCTCTACAGCAACCTCAACTAGTAGGCATGCAACACGCTGTTTCAACCTGAGGCACGCAGAGCACAGATTTTGTGCCTGTTCAGTCATGTAGAAGAGCTAAACATGAAAAGATTGACTTTAGTATTCCTTATCTGTTCCTACATTCGCTTGCTTCATTCTGCCACTCGTTATTTAGAAATAATCTCTTTCTGCATTTAAAAGTTGTTACTGTAGGCAGTTACAGGAAGGAAGGTAGTGTATTCATGCTGAGCAATGGTTTGGTATGAAATTAAATATTCAAATGTTTATATGCACAAACACACACACATACATGGCGAATGATTTAAATGCTACAGAGAATAAGACAGACTGCTCTGCACCTGGAGGAAACTCATCTTGAAGTTAATCTATTCCATCACTACACAACTGCCACCTTCTGCTGAAGTACTTAGCTTGACCAAAGTCAAGCAGGATTTGGGATTACTTCTGGCACTGCTGCAAATACACTCAATTAATATTAGCTCAGAATCTGTTGGTCTGTAACAGCAGGAAAGGATCACGGATACCACTACAACAACCTGGCAACAAACTCCTAAAATGACACCAAGTTCATAGTCTCCAGTCAGCTCCATATGCTGATTAACCTGAGATGTGGTACAGCAAAGAACTGTAGAATATCCCGAGTTAGAAAGGACCCATAGGGACCACTGAGTCCAACTCTTAGAAATAAAGTTATATACTATTTTAGCTAGTTTTAATGTAGACAACAGAAAGCCAGCAAGCCAACAAGTTAGCAGTTTAGCAACTAAAAGCAATAGTCGCTGGCTACTCATGGGATATGCTGCATCACAGCAGGCTTGGTGCTAGCTCTGCTTTAGTAAAAATGCACAGACCTGTGAAATGCAGAACAAGTGGTTTTCTACCAGCAAACATCACTTTCCCTGTAGTAGCACTGACCGTAATTTTGAATGCAGAGCTCAAAAGGTAAATTTGCCTGTGAAATCACCAATCTCAAAGAAGAGCTTTACATCAAAATACGTCTTTCATTTTCGCATCTCAGAGGACAAAAGCTGCCATCCCAGTGACAACTAAACTATGGGAAAATGGCCTCAAAACATAGGTCAAAATCTAACCTTTCTAGCCATAACTCAATTGAAAGAGATACATTTCCACAACACAAATTAAACAGATCTTGGCTAAAATGTTTCAGACAACCACCATGCACCTGCAGTTTACCCACTTCAGGTCAGGCAGGATTTACTGTTTCAGGACAATTTAGACATGGATCCTCCTCCAGTTCCAGAGGCACTGTCACAGCAGCACTGACCACAGAGGTGGAGAGAAAAAGATGTCATATTTTTGCTGCTCCAGATTGACAGAATAAGTATCTGAATATCATGGATGGTTTATGCTCATTTTCTTTTTCCTTACTCATCCCTTGTGCAGGGTGCCCTTTTCCATCCCTTTATAATACACTCAAATAAGCCCCGTGATGGCAGCTCAGTCTGGCTAATTCCAAGCACCTTACCTCCATCATCTCACTCGTCAGCTCAGTGCTCAGGTGGGCTCTCTGCAGCAGCTCCAAGAGGTCATCGCTGGATGGTCGCTTCCCCTCGGACACAGGGCTGTCCGCCATACGCACATCCAAGCGGGCCACAGCTGGCTCCGTGCATGCAGCTGAAGGCTGCAGCCATGGCCAGTCCTCTCCCTCCGGCCTCATGGATGAGTTCCTTCTTTTCAGGGACACCACAGGCCTCGGGGCACCGCTGGGGTAGCCACTGGACAGCACCTGAGCGCTTGAATACGTTGTTTCTTCTTCCGTGAGAGTCTCCACCTCCAGCATGTCAGGCACCGACACGCTGAGGCGTCGGTCCAGGGAGCGGACCTTGCTCACCACCATCTTGCTCGACCTCTTCTTCGTCTTCCTCACACTTAAGTTCTGCAGGAACGGCCTCGTTCTCTGCTTCAGGGATCCCCAGACAGATGGTTTCTCCAAGTCCATAGCTGCACACGGAACCTCAGCAATGCCTCTGGTACGAAGCAGCATCAGCGATTTCTGCGGTGATTAAAAGGAAGGTAGGAAGAAGGCAAGTCAATCACGAGAACCAACAGCAGCTGAAGATTATGATTCATGTTGCATCATCTTAAAACTTTCAGTCGTTTTTCTAAACAGTAAAAAGAAAGCATGCCACAAAGTATTACTAAATGCTTTCCGATGAAATCTGGTAGGTAGGTTTACTTGTTTAGGCAGAAAACAGAACAAGTAATTAATCCCACACTAAAATGCAATGTCTGTCCTGTTTTATGACTGCTACTAGGAGATACTGTTTCATTTCTTCTGCCAAGTGTCGACTGCCAAAAATTGGTGATTTATCCCATTTCAAACTGTTTCTGATGGGAGTTAAGTCAAAATAATGCTAGCTCACAAAAGAGGTGGCAAAACTGGCATTGCAGTTTCTTATGATGATATTCCAGGCTACGTACATCTTAGCTACTTCTTAAGCTATGAGGGTTCTTACATGACTTACAGGTGGACAAGTGCAACACAAAAACCAACTCCACGAACTAAGGGATTGAGGCAGAATAGTCTCCTGATATATAACGTGTAACATCAGAAAGTCCAAGTAAGACCTAAAAATATTCCCTTTTGTCAACACATTCTCAGTGGAAGTCACCTCTGCAGAAGTAATACTCCTCATAAAGAAGGCAGGTGAGAGAAGACAAGGGCAGAAACAAACAGAAGGAATTAAGGATTTTGAAAAGCTACTGGTGGACTCTCATCTATACCTGCAACAGTGAGGGGTGACAAGAAAAGATTCAAACCAAAATCACTCACTGGATCTGCATTGTAATGCAAGGGTCAAAATGGATGCCTCCGTGCACAGGAATATCCTCACGGACAGGGTCTTCCGTGGCTGACAGCTGAACAACCATCCTTATTCTGAAAAGCAGAAAGTCAAATCATCCTCCAAACTCATTAGGAAAAAAGCTAAAGAAACCTTCAAGATTCACTCTTTTACAGTCTCTGATGACACACTGCAACACAGCTCACTTCACATACCTGCATCAATAATAGCAATGTATACCCGTGAATTTCATGACTGCAGCTTCCAAAACCCACAGTACATTTAAATACACACAATTAAACAAATTGCATAGTTTACCAAAATTAACATCATCCGCTATTGTCCTCATCACTAAGAAAAACATCAGAATGATCAGAGAATGGAAATATAACTGTGCATAAAGCTAGATAGAGAAATCACTGTCTACTCTCTAAGAGATCTACTATTACATTTCATGAATTTGAAGGTTGCATTACCAACTTATATAATGTTATGACGGTCCTCACCATACTTGCAATGTTTGGGCATCTACAAAAAATTCTTCCCCTGCACTGTTATGCAACAAAAACTATACAATCATCATAGAATCACACAATCCCTCCTGCCTCCATCTGCG
>PPHD01021912.1:0-13065 GCA_002909625.1 Bambusicola thoracicus | reverse complement strand
GACTCCACACCTTAGCCACAGAATCATTGTAGGAGTTGCCTTGGAAAATCTGGTCAAACAAGGAGCAACGGAAGTCGGGCTTTTGTCACAACACTTCCCAATTTCATACCCACTTCCCATACAGTTTCATCCCCCAGATCACAAGAGGCCAACAGCTCCGCTGGTTTCAAGGAATCTATGTCAGCCTGGAGGGTGGAGAAATCCTTGAAAAGCACAACCATCTCTCCTTCAGCTCTGGTTTCTCCACCAGCCCCACGCAAAACTCTTAGGTTGTCCAGGGAATGACACAGAACGCTTTGAACAGGACCAACGTTTACCAAATGCACTGCCTTCTGTTGTGCTTCTGTGTCTTCAAATTCAAACAGCGCCTTCAGAAACAGAGCAGAAACACGTGGTTAAAAAATAAAGAAGGGATGATGGTTCGCCCCAGGCCAGCCCGGATGTGGCAGGACATGCAGGCGTGGCTTGCAGCCTGAGGCATGGTTCCTGCTGGACCCACCACCCTTCTGAGGACCACAAAAAAATCACACACCACTTTACAACTCAGAAGTCGAGTTTTCTATCAACTGACGTCGTCCCTCTAAGGGATGCACCAATTTCTGACCAGGCGCACATGTAATACTGAAGAACCACCCCTGCAAGTCACCTGCAGCTTCTCCCCCCTGATTGTCAGCACCAGGCGCCCATCTAGGAAAGCCGCCGAAGCCAAGGAGTTGAGGATGTGTTCGGATATCCAGAAGTACAGCATTCGGGATTCAGACAGCAGCGAGGGAGAGAAAACAGAGTCGTTGAGGACATCAGAGTAGTTCTTGTACAGGACGAGGCCCTTGAAAGGAAAGCGACTGTGTTGGCAGGACACGCAGCAGGGAGACAGGACAAAATGTCAACACCTGCATCTGCCGGCAGTGTTGGCAAGGGGAAGGGCTGCTGGACTCAGAGCAAACGCCATGGGCAGGAAACCTTTGGTTTCCAAGCAGCCCAAATTACTTTACCTTGTGGTGTGATTCTAGATAATTTGCTTTAATTAAAGGATCTGATGCAAGGGAGATATCAAGTCCAATGGCCTCATCTCGGACAAAATTTTCTGCCAGGAGAAAGCACAAGAGGCTTACATTGAAAATACCACCACCAGCAGAGCTGGCAGCGTGCAGCACCAGGACCTGCTGCAGAATGTGACCTGGAAGCTGTAAAAGGAACACGCACTGGGATGGGACAGAGGACTCACTCCTTTCAGTGCTAGTGCTGACCCTGCCGCTGCTGTTGGCTCTTGGTGGGACCCCATGCATGTTTTTGAGGGGCTATTTTAATGGATGTGGTTGCTGTCCTGCTGGGACTCAAATATTAAAGCTGCACGTAAAGGAAACAAGGAGGAAACCAAGGGTACTTACCTGCTACGTCGTGGACAAAGTTTGCCATCACCTGGGCAAGGAGATTTATTTCTTTGCACACCTGCAAGAGGAAGGAAACGCCCTCAGTGTCAGCACCGCCTTGTTTTGTGGATTCCTTTTGTCACTGAAACACGTGGCTATCGTCTTGCAGGCATACCTCTCTTCTGAGCACAAACTTCAAGGTGAAGGAGATGAAATCAGTGAAGAGCTGCTTCAGCCAGCCCGGCCTGCAAGGATGGGAGCAGTCAGGGGCAGCCAGCGGCCCCACAACAGGAGCAGTGGCTGAGCAGGGGGGCCCTGGCTGCAGGGGAACAGACTCACTCCTTGTCTCCTTGGAGGTGCAGCATCAGCTTGTGGAAGGACAGGTAGCAGTCTGAGGCGTCGGCAGCCACCTGCTCCTCCTGGCACACTGCGCAAAAGAAAGAGAAAGACAGCCAAGGACAGCTGTGCCCAGTCTGTGTGTGCAGGGCAGTGGGGAACACCTCCAGCCCCGCATGCCATCAGATGCCCACAGCTCAGCTCGCTGCTCCCTGTGGCTTGTGGACAACAGCCGATACTTACACAGTTTGATGTTTATCTGGAGGTCAATGGAAGACTGAATTTCAAAATCAACCGAGTGAAAGAGCCGCAGGCTGTAGGGCAGAAGAGAGGACGTTCCACACCAGCACATGCAGCTTGTCCCCAGCCACAAGGCTGTGGCTGCTTGGCTCTCAGGTACTTACAACCAGGCCCCCGCGTAGCCATAAGTCAGGGTCCCTCTGAAGAAGGCTGTCACATTTTTGATGGCTATATCAATGGCATCATTCTGCTTGAGCTCCACCTCGCTCTGCTCTATGGACAAGTCGCTGACCTGGATGCTAGAAGCAATGAGAACCCCGTTTGTGGCCAGCCCTCAAAGCTGGGAACATGGAGCAACGTGCTTCGGAAGAACCCCAGCTTCATTTCAGTGTTCTTCTTCAGCAACAACCACAGCAGGAAATCCACAGTGCTTGCACTGTTGCCTTTGTCATCCCCAGATAGCTGTCCCATGAGTAACACCACGAGACCCAGCTGTCCTTAGCACAAAGCACGCCCAGGCAGTGCCGTGCTGACAGCTGTTTGCACACACGAGGAGCACTTGGCACCATCTATTGACAGCGGCCCCAAGAGCAGCCCAGGGCGCAGCACTTCCCTCCCAGCCTTCAGAGACCTGCTCTACTGCACATAAGGACCTTAAGCAACACGCTGGCAGCCTAAACCTCAACACACAAATTACTTGTCTGTGAGGCATAAATCGTAATGTGCATCTGTCTGTTTTCACCAGGAATCACTGGGTCAAAGCTCCCTTCCCAGTGCCATGCTGTTCCCATGGTGTGGAAGTGCAGCAGTACTCACTTGGCCAGTGTGTAAGCCACCGTGCCCAGGAGCCGCATGGACCGTTCCCCGGTGATGTTCGGGAATTTGGCGTTCTTGAACGCCGTTTGAATGAGCCGTGCTGTCTCCTGGTTCACTGTCAGTAGAAGAAAAGGACAAAGATACCGAAGTGCCACCTCCTGGCTGCGAGGTCAGCCTGCACCTGGGACTGTAGCACTGCAGAGGCATTTCACCCCAGGCATTTCCCTTAGGCTTAGGAAGCAGCTACTGAGTAAACACCGAAAAATACTACCCAGCTTACCTGCACCGTACCACTGGGACAGATTTTGGCAAGGCTGTGCTTGTCCTCACACTGCACAAGCTATTGGGGTGCCTTGCTCTGAGGTTGCTCACATACACCACTGTCAGCTACTGAGTCTCCAAAGAAAGCCTTCAGAGTCTGAACTTTCTGTGCATGTTCTCCTAAAGCTAACCAGCCCGTATCAGCCTCAGCCGTAGTTCTTCCCTTGCACAGGACTCCTTTCCCTCCAGAAATTGCTTCTTTTACTTCAGCTCAGCATTCTTCTCCGCATATACCACCCTCGGTGGGGCTGGTGGCGGGGGGGCTGTGATTGCCCTTTGCAGAAGCATTAATTCTTCCCCTGCACACAGAGCCCCGCAGACCCTCACAGTAACACCCCAAACCACGGTAGCAGAGACACCTTGCTTCCCCCTTGTGCAGAACAGCCCCAGGAGGTGAGGTTGCAGCAAGGAAACCCAGCACTAGTTTTCTCCAGCTCTTCCACCCCAGCATGGAACACTGGTAAAACTTTGCAATGAGGAAAACACCTGGATGCCATTTTCCAGCTCCTTTGGGAAGTTGTTCCTGTTCAGCCCAGGCAGTAAAAGTGCCCGTGGTTCAACCTGCACCCCCAAGTAAGTCAGCAGCACTTACACAGCAACGCCGCGGGCTTGGTCATCCTGCAGACGATCCCAGTGACACTGTATGGCACCGGCCCGAACTCACAGGCTGCTGCTGCATGGATGAGCATCAGCAAGATCCTGGCCGTCCCCAGCCTCATCCCTCCAGTCCACAGCATCCCCAGCTGGAGCAGCGCGTGCCAACAGGAGCAGCTGATTCTTGCGTGTGGAGAAGGCTCCTTTCATACCTCTGAGCAGGACATGACCTGCTTCCTCCACTTATCAAAACTCATCACACGTTTCCTAATTCCTACAGTTTCCTTGAGCCCTGTCTGGTCGCATGTTGTCTTCCTCCCCAGCTGCCAAGGCCGTGGTAACTCAGGGTGCACTGCATTGCAGTGGGAGGAGAATGAGGGATGTGGAGTGGGAGTAGGAGAAAGTGCCAGGAGCAGCCTGGCTGCACACTGCCTCCAACCAGTCCATCATTTCCTCTTTGCACGCACATTCCCTGCTTTGTATAATGGTCAGAAACCCAAATCCAAACCCACTCTTTGTGCACACCCACCCTGCACGCCACCAACCCCCCTCAAAGCCCACCACAAATCAAGCTGCGGGACGAAGGAGGGCTGAGTTATTTCAGCAGCAGGACCCACAAACCACCTCCCTTGGCCATCAGTCTCACGAGTGAAAGCAAGAACTTAAGGTGCTGCAAGAGCACCGAGCAAAGCACTCCTGTCCCTGACAGAGGGGTGAGCACGTCTCCTCCAGCAGCCCACGTCCGGCAGCCCCCACCCTGAGCTTTGTTTTCTTCCTGAGTTCAGAAAGTGAACGGCCTGCAGTACCCATGGGAGCACTGCCGGTCAGCGACCTGCCAGGGGAATCCAAGCATCCTCAGCCTGCACTGCAGCAACTGCCAGCTGCTTCTGTTACACATAGGAGGCATTACTTTTGGAGCAACACAAACTACAATAGCTACAAAGATCGTATTAGGACTATTTGACAGAACAAACTCCCAGCTACCAAACACTATTTTCCAACGGTCACCACCATTAGCTGTGCATTTTCACCAGTGATGAGCAAGAGTCTGTATGCCACACCTATAACCTGCACCAGCAGACCCACCTGTTGTGTAGTTTCATCACTCGCTGCCTCATTGTGCTCACATCCACCGTTTGGCCTCCACAAACATTCAGCAAGCACCAACATGTCAGTGGGTGCCATTTTTTCCACATGGAGTTTACCTGCTGTCACCAGCAGGAAAATGGCCCTGCGCCTTGCTGGCTTGTCAGGTCTGCTCCAGCACTGGGGCTGAAGTGACCCAGCAGTACCCGAGGGGACACTCCATGGCATTAAGGTGCCACCCAAGATCCACCAGTGGTTGCTCAGGCTTCGGTGAGAACTCATTTTTGTAATGGAGACTTACACTATGCCTGCCACAAAGGCCTTTTCTTGAGTGGATAAGGGACATTTCTAGGATGGTTTCTCTGCAGGGAAACTAAGATTTCTTCTTGCATTTTCAGGGCAGGAAAGCCTCGCTGGGAACAGGAATGGTGGGAACAGGTTGATGGTTGGATTCTATGATCTTTGAGCTCTTTTCCACCCTTCACAATTCTATGACACCTTTGCTTCATATGCACTTCCACTTCAGATGCCATTTGGTCAGACTGCCCCCTCTGCTGCACATGTAATAACATCAGTGGGAAAGTTCAACTTCTATTGCCACCATACCTACATTCACCTCTGACATCATGGGCCAATATAATAAAATAGGGGGCATTACTTTCAGAGCAGTCCTTGTGAATGAAACACAGAGTAGCTGAGGTCAGAAGGGACATTACAGCCCACGCAGTTCCAATCCCTGCCATGGGCTGGGTGCCCCCCCACCAGCTCAGGGCCCATCCAGAGATGGGGCACCCACAGCTCTGAGTAGCAGTGCCAGGGCCTCACCACCCTCTGAACAATTTCTTCCTGACATCTAAGCTACATTTCCTGTTACTATAAAACTATTTCCCTTTGTCCTATCACTATCAGACCCTGTAAAAAGTTGCTCTCCCTCCTGTTCCTAAGATGCCCTCAGTAAGGGGTTAAGACAGAACAGCACAGCATCAGAGCCACATTCTGCCCCAATACCCCTCAGCCATTCCCAGCTCCTTCACAGCTCTCAGGAGGGCAGGGGAGGGACAGGGCACTGCCGGGCATTGACCTGCGGCAGGAAGGGAAGGGCCAGGCAGTTTCCACCTACAGCAACAGTGCCTCAAATATCAAACATCACTGCCCTGGAGTAACCAGCCCTGGGGGCAGCACAGGGACAACAGCCTGTCCCCTGCACAAGGCCAGGCTGTCCACTAGAGCCCCCCCTCCCCCACCCCCAATACTCAAAAGGTGGTGCTGTTAAGCCTCACCCTGAATTGACCCAAAACCTCGTGGCCTTTCAATTTCAAGTTAAGAACACATAATGTGCTCTGCTGGAGACCACATACACGTACAGATAAGTGACTGCAAATTTTATTGAATCAAAGCCCTTAACCACATAAAAGGAAACAAATATGACAGTTGCTCTAGAGTGAAAATGCATCTACATTAAGTACAGGTCTCAGTCTGCTTTGATTTCATATCTTGAAAGCAGTCATTTAAGCCTTGCATAAATTCTTGATTAAAGTTGAATGCACTCAACTCTTCTCCCATGATTTGAGAGCAGAGAAAAAGAGATCAGCCTTGAGTATGAAGGACACGTTGGGCAGTTGCAAACCTGCAGCTCCACTGAAGTCACTGCCCCCATTGCCCCTTTTGCCAAGGAAATGGCACAACGCATCTTTCAAAGCAAAATTTAAAATATTGTTGAAGCAATTTAACAATAGATCTTTCCTAAAAACCTGCTAATGCTCATCTAGCAATTCAAGATACTACACTCAGTGTAATTTAAATAGCATTTGAAACATTCCAACAGGAATCACGTTACACAGAAGAAGCAATTTGCTTCTCTAACATCTTTGCACGTGTGCTCAGAGCCTGTGCATATAGTGCACAAGTCCACAATGCCAAGCCTCTACACAGGTACCAACAAATGCTACAGAAGAAAAGTTCTTTGGAATGAGGGCAATCATCTTGTGCCTGTATTGCAACAACTTAAGGCCTCTTGCAGCTTCACCGGTGAAGGCCAGAAAAATGCCACCCTTTTCACTCCTGTTTTGGGGTTGGCAGCTGACCTACTCAGGACTCAAGCTCACCGACGTTCCACAACAGCAAATGGTGCCCCATCAGTTGCGGGTCAGCCTGGGCCCTTCTGGGAGGAGGGATGCAAAGAAAGTCTTGAAGAACAGCCACGCTGTGCTCATAAGGGATGGGTCGCCCTGCGGCAGCTCTGGCAGAACTTGTCCCGCATCAGGAAGGGCCTCCGGTTCCTCTGCTCTGCCTGCATTCCCTCTCTGCTGAAAGGGAAAACATTCGGTCAGAAACACTGCAGAGATGCATTATGATAATCAGATGCTAAGCTGTATTGTTACTTGAATTTCACTGTCAATATAAAAGCTACACAGTGCTTCTCTACTGCAGTAACCCCCAACAGCCAAAGAGTATATTGCTTAGGACAGATGCATACATGGTTCATCCACTCAGGTGTTTCCTTTACAGCTAATTAACTCAGTAAACACTGACAACAACCCCAAGTGTCACTGGAAATGCAGGACTTGGCTTGCCCACATGCTCAGACCTGAGTTCAGTGACAGAACTTAGACTGCAACAGACCACTCTCCAACACCTAACAAGTAGAAGATAACATGCAACACTTAAGTGCTCCACAAGAGGAAGCACGCCAGCAGTTATTCTGATACAGAAGATGCTCCTCTACAAGAATTCAGAATTTTCACTATAATTAGCAAACAGTAAACACTTTGTTGCATTTCATGCTCATGTTTTAGGAAACAATACCTGTAAGTTATTGTTTTGGTCCTGGTTTACAGCAGCTTGAGGAGGAACGTTATCTGGGAAAGGCTGAGCTCGGCGTTGTCTAAAGGGGAACCATCCAACGTGGTGCCTGAGGGAAGGCAAGAGATGTGTTACTGCTGGTTACACGACTCCTTCCTGCCACACCAAGGTAATTCAACAACACTGCATTTGGGATTATCAACAGCGTGTTTAAGGTCTTGGAGAAAGAAAGCAAATGGCTTTGTCAAGTCTGCATATATAGAAGTGTGTTTTTAAGCTGCTGCAGTTTCAGCTCTGAGACTACAGACAAGAACTCGCAGGTCTGCAGCCATTATCTCACTGGTGATCAAAGTGTATGAGAGGACATTCAGTCAGACACCCCAAAAATGTCACCCAAGAGCTGACTATCGACTCGTAAGAGATTTGTCCCCAGTTCCTCCCCTCTAGAGCAGCTTAAAAGCAATTCATGACACCACTTTAAGCTTTGTCTTCACTCCTGAGAAGGTAACAAAAACTCACATGGCTACATGACTTACAGAGAACATGCAAGGCTCTCTCCCAAGATCTCAAGCACTTGTCAATTGTTTCACAACTTTTGCAGAGCTGCTGGGGCTTTACAGGAGGAGTTACTTTGTCTTCCAGTAGTTTTCCAAAAAGGAACAGTCAACTACACCAGAAGAGGGGGCAAGACTATTCCCCATCACCTCTCCTTTCTACTCTGAACCCATAGGCTTAACTATATTTTTGCTAAACACTGAGGTATACCAGGGTGAGGTGAGAGGTTCATCTTCTCCAGGTATGGAAGTCCTGGAAAGCTCACCTCCCCCCAGAAGACAGCACTCCACTGCAATATTTGACAACACTCAATATCCAAACTGTGCACTTACAGATACATCAGAACAGTGCCACCCATAACCAGGAGGAATCTGCTAACACTGGAGTAGAAATAGACGATGTTGACAAAAACATAGAACAGCGTTGCAGAGTAGAGCCAGTCCAGCCAGTCTCGGTTGCCACCCTCCTCCTCTTCCCCCATGAGAGGACCCCCCTGGGCGTTCATCCCTAAGTTCTGGTTGGCCACCACATTAGCTTGCGGAGCAGCATTTCGGTCCCCAGGTTGGTTTTGTGCAGGAAACGGGTCTGGGAGAGGAGCTGGGGGTGTCACTGGGATCTCCTGAGAACGCCGTGTGGAGGATGGGTCAGCAGATGCAGCAGTAGAAGCCAAGCTGAAAAGCAGAGAAATGCGGTTTAGATCTTTTTACGCTGAACAGACACTGAGAACTCATCCACCTTACAAGCTCAGAATCACCAAGTCAGGTCACATACAATTTAGGAATAGGTTTTGCTTCACGAGGCCTCAAAACATATTTTGGCTCTGCCTGTGACAGTGCTTTCATGACTTGCAAGTCAAACCACACACCTCAATAACTTCACAGAAAGTTATTCTGATCAATCTGAAGGTGTTCTGGAAGGCTGCCACAGTTCTTGGCTTCAGCTCTGTGAAGAATTTCCCATCTGTGGGCTACTTTAAGCAGTCAAAAAAATACAGTGAGGAGCTAACATAACAGAAGTAAATTTCCTGCAGAAAAGCAGAGCACAACAGTAGAGCACTGAGCCTTTTGACTACACGGTAAGAAAACCAGCAGTGCTTCCTCTTCTGCATTTACTTCTATTGGTTTCTACTTTCCAATAGCAGCTTCAGGAAGACTTACTATTGCATGTAGTATTGCCTTGCATAGATCTGTTGAAGCCAGGACATCTGAAGCATGCTGTAGGTTGTGTACACAGAAAAGCCTGGAGGCACAGCTTGGAAAGGATGCCGAGGTGTTTCAGGCCTGTGCAAAAGTTTAACAACGTTTGTTAAATACCAGAAAAGCCACAAGAACCATTTATTACAGGACATTACGTGGGTTCTGCTATTTCCTGCACTGAAACAGGAATTCTCCTCTCCAGAGTATTAAAAGCATCTCTTCCCCCAATGAGTAAAAGCAAGATTTGCTATTATAGCAGCATCATGTTAACTGGAGCTTATGCATCCTTAGCACCTCTGGCCTATTCTCCACTGCACGCGTCTTAATGAGCATATCAGCGCTGGCATCCAACAGTCTGCCCAAGGTGGTCTACCCTATGAGGGTGTCAGTAACAGACTTACCTGGCATCAGCTTCTGCTGT
This sequence comes from Bambusicola thoracicus, assembly GCA_002909625.1. Classification (NCBI taxonomy): domain Eukaryota; kingdom Metazoa; phylum Chordata; class Aves; order Galliformes; family Phasianidae; genus Bambusicola; species Bambusicola thoracicus. Next base: position 3,328 of record PPHD01021912.1, on the reverse strand, counting down.
TGCCTGACCACCAGGAGAGCACCTCAGCCTTCCACCATCTGAGGAAGCAGCAGCTGGTTCTTGCCTAGCTTCTGTCATGGGCTTCGGCTGAGCAGCTTTAACCTAGAGGCAACCACAGCTACCTGAGGGACTGTTCAGAAGACCACGCAAATCTCATGCGAACGATTTCACCACGCTGCACACAGTTCTTATTTTAGACAACTGCTTCACATCTCACGCTTTGTTCTGCACTAGGCTCCCCCAGGTGCCACAATACTGACACTGCACTTAATCCTGTGCTACAAGGCACCTCCATCTCTATTTTAGAGCCCCTCGTTAGTGACTCGTACATGAAACACCATATGTTATAGGCACTTCGTGTTCTTACAACCATTCAGGTCCCATCTGGTTACAGAAGTACGACTTGAAAAAGAACTAAGGGATCTGTGCTCAAGTCAAACCAACTTATCAGCTGCCATGAGTCTGTGCTTGCACACCCATTTGTGGTACACAGACATAATTCAAGAGCTGCTCTGGGGTGATACAGCTGTGTAGTATTCAGAGGGTGACTCACATCTGGCAACACCAGCAGGAAAAGCTGAAATCACGCAGTACAGACAGTATAAATACCTCTACATACTTCAGCACATACACTTACAAGTAGGACATGGGTTTGGACAGTGGCACTTAGGACCAGTAAGTCATGAGACCAGCCATCTAACTGCCCCTCTGCCATCTGAGCCATTAAAGATGAATAACGCATCTTCACCTACACCTTTTCTTCCCCACAAAACCATCAGAGCAATGAGAGCTGCCCCCACCGACCACATCACCCTCTGTCTGAGAACCTGGCTATGACAGGCATTATACTGTTAAGCAGAACAGAGCAGACCAGAAAGCAGTGCTCCTCCAGGCAGCACACTACAACGACCTTACATCTCAGATATTTCCTAACAAGTGCCATCCAAATCCGTACTGACAAGCCAGGAGTTGTTTTTAGTTCCATTTAACTGCATTCTCACAGAGTAAGCACCAATAGCATCACAGCATTAACAGGAAACACCTGCAGCACTGAAAGCAGTGCCTTCACTCGGTGTCAATACCTCTGTGCTGCTCTCAGGCACATCTGTGGGAGTCCTCGGGTTGTAGACCAGGTGCAGAGCGTGCAGCTCCTCCTGCTGAAAGACACACGGATGCGTTAGAGAAGCTCTCCCATGCTGGAATGCTTCAGCACAGGACGGAGCAGCGACCCTACCCCGGGCAGGAACTCGTGCAGGAGCTGATGGTCCAGCAGCAGCTTCCCGCAGTAGATCAACTTCTGGTCCTCCTCAGCCTTGAAGAGAAGGAAAGAAATGACCACCTCCTCCGGGCACACACAGCTGCCGAGGGACCCAAGCGGAACCCCGACCCCGTGCAGCCCATTGCCCCCAAGGCCTCCCGGTGCCGCAACCGCACCCGGGCCTTGCGTCAGCCCGCACCCCTCCCGCTCTGCAGCCCTTACCGGCGCCCCGGGGGCACAGCGGCGCAGCTCGGTCTTCAGACGCCGCACGCTCCAGGCGGGCGCGGCGCGGAGCCGCAGGTCGGGGTGACGCCGCGCGGGGCTGCGCACCAACAGCGACAGACTCAGATCCTCCGCCATGGCGCGCGTATGGCGGCGTCCTCCCCGCCGCCCGTTATGTAGCTGCCCTCCACGCCCCGCCCACTTCCGCCCCGACCGACCGCAGCGCCGCGGTGGCTGCAAGCGATTGGCTGCGAGGGTAGAGGGGGAGGACACGTGGGCCAATAGGAAGCAGCCTCGCGTGCTGCGCGGAGGGGGGTGGAGCGAGGAGGGGTCTCCGGCGTTCGGCGCCGCGTCACCATGGTAACCCGGTAACCCCGGGCCGGGGTCTGCCAGGGGCTGTGGCGGACCGGGCCGGTCGCGGTGACGTCGCGCTGCGGTGATGCCTTCAGCCCCACATCCTGGCTCCCTCAGGCCCCCTCGGGCCGCAGCTTCCCCACAGCGGCCCTCAGGCCCGGGCGCGCGGCCCCGTCCCTTGGCGCTGCTCCGACTGCAGCCTGTGCGGGCCGCGTGCTGGGGACCGGGCCCGGAGCTGTGGAGTGGGGGCTGCGGGCTGAGGGATGGGCCCCGCCGCGGCACGGGGCGTGGGAACAGCCCTGCGCTGAGGCCCCTCCCCGGCCTTTGCCCGCAGCTGGGCTGTACCGCGGCCTGAGGTGACCCCACCTGGCCGACGAGGACCACGGCCCTCAGAAGAGGGAAAGCCGGCGCCGTGCCCAAGGCCGCCCTCGCGAACGTCCCCAGCTGAGGCTGAAGCTGTTTGTCTGCTGCTGGCCTGGCTGCGGCCTGCGCTCAGGTGGGCACGGGGTGAGGCTGTGGGGCGAGTGCTGGAGGGGCCCGGGGCTGCCGAGCCTTTGGGCAGCCCTCACCGCCGTCCCCCATAGTGGTGACCCTGGGGCGGGGACAGGGCCGTGGCCCTGGGGCTCCCCAGCTCAACGCCCTGACCCCGTGGGCACTGCTCAGAGCAGGAGCCAAGCCCAGCACGTGTCCTGCGAGCAATGAACCCCTGTTCACCAGACGCCGAGGTGAAGGGCTCCGAGAGCCCTATGTTACTATTGCCTGCGTCAGTGCTGACCCCGGTGACAGCGGGATTATCTGTCTGACCTCAGAGCAGTTACCCTGCGAGCAAACCCACCGAGTTAAACCCGGGGCAGCCAGAGTGCTTCCCTCTGCTCCCTATCCTTCTGCCGCAGCTCCTGGCCACGCTTTCCTGGACAAAGCGCTGAGGGCCGGAGCCGCATCGGGGAGGGTCAGACAGGGGTCAGGGGAAGGTTCTGCCCCAGAGGGCGGTGGGCACACAACAGCTCCCCAGGGCTGCCGGAGCTCAGGGAGCGCAGGGACACCGCTCCCAGATGCAGCGTCTGAGTTATGGGTGGCCCCGTGCGTGTCCCTCCAGGCTCGGGGCATTCCGCGATGGACGCCCCTGTGACCCCACGCTGCCCGACCTCCCGCTGCCCGCCGCCCGCGGGGGTCCCCCCCTCCCGGCCCCTCCCCCGCCCCCCGTCGCTATGGCGACGTTGTCAGCGCGCTCCCCCTCGCTCCACGGCCGCGCGCCGCGCCGCGCCGACCCCGCCCCCGAGCCCCGCCTCGACCAATGGCGCCGCGCCGACCGGCCGGCCCGCCGGTGACGTCATGGCCGGTGAAAATCCCCCGTGGCCGCGGGAGCGGCGGAGCGGGGCGGTGCGGGCAGCATGGCCAAGCACCACCGCACGCCGGCGCGCTCCGCCGAGCCCGTCATCGAGGTCAAGAGCAAGGTAGGCGCTGATGCCGGTGCTGATGCCGGTGCTGATGCCG
>PPHD01021911.1:0-13066 GCA_002909625.1 Bambusicola thoracicus | reverse complement strand
CTAGATGATCTTGCAGGTCGTTTCCAACCCTGTGATTCTATGATTCTATGTTGGTTTAGAAGGGTGATCCAGTGGGAGCAGAGCGGTGGCTGTGTTCTAGTGTGTCCCCATTGAGACTGGTCATCACCGTGGCCCAACAGCAAGATGCATGGTGACTTCTCCTCTTCGTGGCAGGCCTGGAGGCTCATGCTCTTTGTCTCCAAAAGCTGCCAAGATCTTTTCTCTTTCTATCCATCCACTCCTTTCTCTATGTCTTTGCACCCCACCATTAGGCAACCAGGTGCTCGTGGCAGTGGAACTGTCTGTGTGCTGAGCCTTTTCATGCAGCCTTAGGACATGTGTTCCAGCAGATGTGAGTTTGTTAAGGTGTCTAAAGATGGTGTTACCAGTCAATATGAAAATTTCTTCCTGCTGGTTTTCTAGTGGCTACTCTAGCTTTGTTTTAGGTAGAGAAGATATGGGATTTTACATCTCTAAAATGAGCATGTAGTAGATCTTTCTAAGTGTTTTACTTAAATGAATTTTGAAAGAAATGAAGCTTGTCTCTGAGGAGGTAGCTTTGGTATGAAGGAAAGTGAAACACATGAAGTAGATGGTGCTGAGAAGCTACTGCTGTAATTACTGTCAGTTTAGATGCCAGACTAGGAGTATGTTTTGACGAGTCTTGCAAATGTTAAATTGGATGTGTCCATTTTAATCATTGCAACCTCTGCTCTCACACTGTCTGAGACAGTGCTGAATGGTGGGTAGTTATTAAATGAATAAATGCCTTTTCTGTGTGCTGTTCCTGAATCCTTTTCTGTTAGATTTTCATTCATGTCATTAAGTGTCCACAAGTTTCTGAGAGATCTATCCCAAAGAAGTGCTGTTTATCTTAAAAGTACATTTTAGGGGAACGTTAGTAGAGATTATTTTGTCACATGGCTGGGTTAGCTGTGGGGATTGTGAGGAGATGAAGACTTGGAAGTTCATCCCTGCCTTTGTCCCATTGTGAAGTAGCAGTAGTGTCTGTGGTTGGCCCTCAGCATACGCAACTTCTTACTGAAAGAACTGGGTGATACGGCAGTGACAGCTCCTGCTAATGTCGGGTAAAGCATTTTCAGCATGTAAGTGAAGAATGATGCTTTGGATTGTTGGTAAGCAATTAAAAACAGATCTTTCTTCAAAACTTATATGCTACATTAAAATAATAAATAATAAAGTTATAGGAGTCTGAATTACCTTACCAGCCTTTTCACCTTCCTATTACTAGTTTTTAGTTGTATTTTGTCACTTCTGTAATGGAGAACCAGGAGAAAAAATAAAGTATAAGAGGATTTACAACTTAAGGCTTTCTTAACCCTATAAAAAGCGGTTCTAACTCTTTCAGCTTAACTTTGTGTTTCAGATCTACCAAACAATAGCAATTGTTCAGTGACCTGACTTCAACAAAACTTAACAGCCCATCTGGTGCTTTTTCCATGCTGGATTTGACAACCACTGAGAAGAGAATTCACTTGCTAAAGCTCTCTGTTCCTAATCTGTTGTTGAAGGCTTCCTGAATTGCAGCAGAGAATTTGTAGTCTCCTAATAAAATTCCTCTGGAAATAGACTTGAAAAGTGATTTAAAGGTGTGACTAGACACAATTTATATTGCTTGGATTTTAATGCTATTACCAGCTTAATGAAGTTCAGTTTAATGATGCTTTTCAAAAACTGATCAGCTTTGGCAGAAGCCGGGAACCACATTTTATTGAGTTAAGGTGTCACTGAATGACTTTTTGAAGATAGATTAGGCTATAGATATTAAATGTTTATTTTCTGTCTTTGTGATGCTTTTTTATCTTTATAGATAAGCAACGTCTTGTTTTTTGTTTTACCACCCATATGCATGTGCTTATTCCGTCAATACGCAACCTGCTTCAACAGTGGAATATATTTAATATGGACTCTACTAGTTGTGGTCGGTAAGTTGATTAATCTCTGTTTGCCCGCTCATGCATGAAGTGAGAGAGGAAATCGTTTTTTCCTGCTTGTGTTTCTGATGATTGTTTCTGCAAAACAAAGCAATATTGACGTCTGTAGAGGAGTTTGCTTGTACTTGCTTGAAGCAAAAGCAGACGTAGTTTCTGAAAGGAAAATGCCTGTTGCAGTTGGAGTTTGGGGGGACTTTGACCTTAGTTCTGCACCGTTTTTGTCTTTCCATTGTACAAATTCTATTATTTGTATCCAGGCTTACTCTGGAGCAGTACTTACTCTCCATCCTGTGATGGAGGTTGCTAAGAGTTCTTAACAAAACTGGAGAAGATAACGGGTTTTGCTTAGTAATTAGACATTTCAGTGATTGATCTGCAGATTTAGCCATATTGTAGATGGCTATAAATGTAAATTCTTAAGCTTTTTCAATCTTAAAGCCACTGGCAACTTTGAAAGGGATACTCAGAGCTATGTGGGGCCATGTGCCACTTTCCCCTTGTGAACTTACATCATATAGTCATCACATGCTGCTTTCCATCTTCGTATTATCCATTCTTATGTTACTGAGAAAATTCAGAGAGAGCATTTGAATTCATTTCTTAATTGCATTTACATTTAAATTTACTGTCTGATGGATTTTTTGCATATATTTACTTCCCCACTTGGAGATGGCACCTTTAGCTCCCTCTTTGGTAATGTGTTTGTTTAATAGTGATTTACATTTACTTATTAATTTATTTGATACAAGGTGGCAATGTTTTAGTTTGCTTTTCTAGGAAAGCTGATGGTTTTTTGTTGTGTTTTTTTTCCAAGACCAAATTGTATCGACCATTTGCTATAAATTCCTGATCACAACAGTGTGTTTGAGTCTGTATGGCGCTGTAACTATTGACTGTAACATTTGACCAACTCTTTCAGGAATTGGATCTGTTTACTTTCATGCCACCCTCAGCTTCCTGGGTCAGATGCTGGATGAACTGGCTATTCTGTGGGTCCTTATGTGTGCTCTTGCCATGTGGTTCCCTAGGAGATATCTACCAAGAGTTTTTCGAAATGACAGGTAATCATGCAACATAGTACACATGCCCGTCTCTTGAAACACCTCATCTTATGTTCTTTTTGTTCAGAAGTCCTGAGTCTGTATTCTTGATGTTGAGTTTTATGCCCTGAAACTTCAAGTTTTGGGATGTGATGATTGACTCTGAAAGCGCCTATTCTTGTTAGCTCTAGAAAGACTAGAATAGTCTACGTATGAGTAGTTTATGAATAGTTTATATAAGTTGTACCTAAAATAAAGTAACAGATACTATCTCTTCCTGTTCCTTTTGTATATCCGAAAGTATACATATGAGAATGTACCTGTGGAAGTCAGCTGAATTTTTGTCTGAACATTCAAGCCAGAGGATAAGTGTAGTTTTTAAGTGTTCAAAGACTAAGTATGATGTTTGCTTAGAAGTCTCTTGTTGCTGCAATATTTTTCTTTATTGCAGATTTAAAATAGAATCACAGAATCATCAAGGTTGAAAAATACCTCCAAGATCATCCGGTCCAACCATCCACCTAGTACTAATAAATATTTCTTTCTAAACCATATCCCTTAGTACAACGTCTGAATGTTTCTTGAACTCCTACAGGGACGATGACTCCACCACCTCCCTTGGACAACCCATTTCAATGCCTAACCACTCTTTCAGAGAATAAATTTTTCCTAATATCCAATGTGAAGCTCCCATGGTGCAACTTGAGGCCATTTTCTCTAGTCCTGTTGCTAGTTACACAGGAGAGGAGGCCTACCCCCACCTTGCCACAACCTCTTTTCAAGAAATTGTAGGGAGCTATAATGTCTCCCCAAGCCTCCTCTTCTCCAGCCTAAACAATCCCAGTTCCCTCACCTCTTCCTCATAAGATGTGCTCCAGACCCCTCACCAGCTTTGTTAGCCTTCTCTGGATGTGCTCTGGGGCATTGATGTCTTGTAGTCAGGGGCCAAAAACTGAACACAGTACTTGACATGTGGCCTCACCAGAGCTGAGTACAGACGTATGATCAGCTCCCTGCTCCTGCTGGCTTCATTATTTCTTTTATAAGCCAGGATGTCATTAGCCTGCTTGGCTACCTGGGCACATTGCTTGCACTCATTTAGCTGAGCATTAGCCAACAGCCCCAGGTCCTTTTCTTCCACACAGTCTTCTAGCCACTCTGCCCCAAGCCCTCTCTGGGCTGAGGCCAGTGGGATGAAGTTCAAGAGGAAGGGCATTATAACCAGTTTAAGGAATCTGGTTGTGATTTGTCCCCCTTACAGAGAAAGTATGCTGTAATCTCCGTGCATATTGTTCTATGCACAAAAAATCTGACATAATGAAGAGGTTGAAATCGCAGTGCCAATGTTCTGCTCTCTGAAACTGCTAAGGCTGCTTCCTCTTTCTTTCTCATCCTATTGTCTACTTTTTTTATTATTATTATTTCCTTGGCATATACTCAGTTAGAAAATGCTTTCATAGAGAAGATTGCTGCCTGCTTTGAATATTCCTCAAAATAACTGGGAGGAGTGTATCTTGAATTATCATGTGTAGTCTGTAATGTAATAGCTTTGTCAAGTTACTGTGAATTTAGTTCTTTTTCATACTGCAGTGTAGTCCTGTTGTAAGGCACCATACACTTGAAGAGCAAACAGGTTTTCCTGAGGTTATTTGGTAGGTGACATCATTTTTAGACATTTAGTTAAAGCTAAGGACTTCTGTCTCTTGAATAATTTATCTGACTGCACATACGTTGTTCCTCAAAACCCTGAAGGAATTCTTGCATGTTATCTATCGCTACATTCTGATAATTTGCTTCATAGATTTGTAGTATTAGCTGTAAGGTTAAGCAATATCCTTTCTAAAAGGAATAGTAACACTTCTGTGGAGAAATCCTATTTCAACTTGGTTATAAAACTGAAGCGATACGTAATGATCTGGCTGTTCATAATTGATCCATAAAAATTTGGAGATGAGCTGATGGATGTACCCCATCCTAATATTTTCACAGTACTATTTTCCTAAAGACTGTCGGGGTGGTTATTTGTTAAGATCTTGATTTCTTTCTGAAGTGTACAGAAAAAAGAATTTTAATAGACAAAAAAGCCTATCCCAGAGCAGATCAGATTTATGCATGGGTATATAGAGGAAGGTGATCCTCCCCCTCTACTCTGCCCTGTAGAGGCTACATTTGGAATGCTGTGTCCAGATCTGGGCTTGCCAGTTCAAAAAAGACAGGGATCTCCTAGAAGGAGTCTGGCAGAAGGCCACAAAGATGATAAAGGACCTGGAGCATCTCCTTTATGAGGAAAGGCTGAGTAACCCGTGTCTGTTTAGCCTGAGGAAAAAAAGAATGAGGGGGGGTCTGATAAATGTTTATGAGAATCAGAAGGCTGGTGGGAGGCAAATGGATGAGGACAGGCTCTTCTCGATAGTGTGTAGCAATAGGACTAAAACTTGAATGTAGGAAGTTCCATGCAGTTATGGAGAATAACTTTATGGTAAGGGTGACAGAGCACTGGAACTAGTTGTCCAGAGAGGTTGTGGCGTTTTCTTCTCTGAGGTATTTGAGACTTGTCTGGGCACCAACCTACCTGTGTGACACATTGTAAGGAACCTGCTTCAGCAGGGGCATTGGGCTCAAGATGATCTTGCTCTCAGCTTCTTGTGGGAGAAGGAAAATTGGAGCAGGATCTTAAGATTTTGAAACCAGTGATTAGTGTGGGTCTGTGTATGCACACACAGGTATGTGCATTTATACGTCTGCTTTGGAAAACTGTATTTCAGGAAAGATCTCAATACATGATTAACTCTATGCATACACAAGTCAGTGCAGGATCCTCATCCATTTTATATGCACGTTATCATTGCAGTTCCTGACCACACACAAAAAAAAAAAGTAAGTTTTGTTATGCTATTTAAGTCATGTTCAGATTTCTGTCTTTACTAATTAAAAGTTTTGAATTAAAAGCACTTTTCCTCCCCACAAAAAAACTTACAGGAGCCGGTTTAAAGCTGCTGTTGGTGTTCTGTCTGGAGTTACTACCTGCCTTGCCTTCATTAAACCTGCCATCAATAACATCTCACTAATGACTCTGGGTGTTCCTTGCACAGCTTTACTCATTGCCGAGTTGAAGAGGTGAGTACATTTCTCCTGAATGCAGTGTTGCCTTTGGAGATCCTTAGACCACCATACAATGATACAGTAGATCTGGCTTCATTGCTTGTGAACAGATCTGGTGTGAGATTGCTCTGTAAATTCAGACACTTTTGACAAGGATTTTTTTTCCCTAGGTGATTATACCAGATCAGATGTTGTCTGTCTTCTTGCAGTGTATCTCTTCCCTCAACCTGATCTAACTCTAATTTATTTATTGTGGATTTTTGGCAATTTTCACTCCAGTGACAGCCCTTCTACTGTGTAGTCTGCACAGGAGTGAGATGATCATATGATCACAGCCTGAGTACTGCAGGGAGCAAGGTCCAAGCACGCATGGAAGATATGCCAGCTCAAAGAGCTTACTGTCTGTCTTACATCACACAGATAATATGGTGGAGTCAGGCTAACAAAGACAAAGTTAATCACTAGGTCACAGAGGGTAGCTTTCCATCACCTTAGAAACCATGAAACCGGATGCAGGTAGAAAACAATCTGAGGTTTGTTTTAACATTTTAAAGAGTCCTTCCATGACCTTGAGAGACTCTTTTTTTGCATCTCCTCACCAAGGCAGAAAGGACCAGGCAAGCATCAGCATATAAACTTCTCCTTTCTTACTTTTCTCCAGTGTCTGAGGCAGACTTTATAATTTATGTTGGCTCTTACACTACATCTGTAGATGTATATCAAAATAAAGTAGAGTAGGACTAACTGCTTCTGTTGATGAGATTGTCCTGTTTCCCACCTTATCCTGTTCTGCTGTTATTTTCCCATGCAGTGTAAGCCTCTGCTAATGATGTTCTGTATAATTGTTCTTGTGTCTTTTCTCTTTCGATGTTCTGCTAAGCAGCAGCTATTTCTGTTGTCAGATAAATTTGGGAAGCAGCATGGCAGTTCCACGTAGAGGAGAAAGCTGGTAGGTTAAAAATACTAGTGGGTGTGTCTCATTTTTGAGAAAGCACCAGGGAACCACTGGCAGTGCAAGGGGAAATTTGTTTATGGCACTGAACAATTATTTGAACAGCCATTTCAGTTTTCCAGGCATGAGCTCCTGAGGAACTTGAGAGGATGAATAGTAAGTGTCTTAAAGGTTTGAATGCCGTTGGATCATATCTAGGAGTTAACATGCCTACATGTACTTGCTGTTTGAAATTCCACTGGAAAGTCATGTTGCACTAAAATGGAGTTTACCTATCAGTTTTTTGAGAGTTGCAGACACAGACAAACCTTCCTTTGATATGATGATTAAAAATTGACCTAGAATGATGTATGGCTCTCTGAGTTACCTATCAGGATAATGTAATAGCTATGATATTTTTTTGATGTAAATGTAAAAGGCAGATAATTATAGATTTCATTTTAAGCTATGCTGATCCCTGATAAATTTAAATTAGAAATGGGATCATCCCATCTCTTTTTGCTGAAGAAAAAACAATTCAGACATTATTTAAAATGCCTGTGATTCTCCTGTTCTCCATTGCTGCCGTCACTACGCGGGTACATGGCATTGAGTCCTGGCAGACTGTTGTGGTTCTGAGTCTGTGATACAAATACTTTGGGAGGGAAGGAAGAAGAAGTTGCTGAAGTAGAAGCTTTTGCTTCAGAGAAGTTTCTTCTGTTCTGTGCTTAAATTAGTGTTCTGGTGTAATACGTCACAGCGTTATTCCCTTTCTAGGCTGTTATAAATCTTGCACTGAATTCTAGCAAATCAGAAACACTTTGTTTTCAAGTGAGAATTTTCTGCCACTCATTCATCTCTGGTGAGGAGAGACTGTTCACACAAAAGAGCCTTATGCTCTTAAGTGCAGAACTAGTGGAGTAGAGTGCTAAGGACATGCTGTGGATTTAAGATGATCAAAAGACCAAAAGGCAGTTAAATGCATACTCACTCCTGAAAGACAAGATATTACACATTTTTTTTCTCATTTCTGTTCAAATTCCTTCATGTGTCTCATAGGGATGCAATCAGGTAGAAAGCAGCTGTGGATTATGTTGCTTGCTGGTCCAAGCTAAATAATGATGAAGATTATAGCATCGTCAGATTAGTAAGATTTAGTGGGTCCTCTTCATGTAGGTAACTATTTCCCTCAGCAGATAGGTGGTAGGATATTCTCACTCAGCTGACATCTCTTTCTTGAGCAGTGAAGACTCACACTGCCTTCAAGAATGTCTGTGCACGTTTGATTCTGCTACTAACAGTCTCGCTATGGAGGAGCTCTATTTCACTGTTGCATCTTGCTCACTTCCCTTTTCCTTTGACTAAAAGGTTAAACTAGTTACAAGTTTAAAACTAGGATATAAAGGCAGCCATCTGTGTCAAAATCAAGTTACTAATCAACATCCAGCAACTACACTGATTTGAAGAAGATTTGGTGTGTTTTGCTAAGGGTGCCATGACATTGGAAGATAATACTGTTGGAAGTGTGCACTAGCCCAGTCCCTCATACAATAAAAGTCTGGGGTACACCAATGTTTGAAGTAATGATGATGTTTACCTCTCTTCTTGGTGATAAAACTACTCAGATATTGACAAGTTTGGTCACTCGCTGACTAAAGGAGCTGTCTGATTGAGGTCAAGCCACTTAATTTAAATGGAATGCAGTTGCACATATTTACTTACATTCTTCAGACAGGTCCAGGAAAGGTTGTACACACAACCTTTGCTCAGTCAGAGTGCACAGTTACTCAGTGTAGCCCTCTAGTCTTACCTGTTGAATGGGAGGAGAGTTTACCAATATGGTTTTGTTATAAACCTGTTCAATTGTATTTTTCTCACTGGCTTGTTTCACAAGAGAAAGAATTCTTGTAGCTGTGCTCTAGAAGTCATTAGGCAACTCAGAAATCTCCGTAGTCTTTTCTTCATGCTTTTTATTGCCTCTTAAAGGCCATTTGTCAAATGAACTGGGGAATTCAAGCCCAACGAAAAAGCCGTTTTAGTTCATACACAATATGAATTATTGATTTTTGTAGAAGTCATGCAGGTGTGTTTGTCATGGAAACAGATATTGTGATACCTGTTTGAGGAGGAGAGTAGCCAGGAGTTGAAGCTTTTTTTGGATTAAAGTTGAGTGTGACTTTGACCATGATATTATTTATAGATGACTTAAAAAAAGAATGCCTAACCCTAAAGCTAATTTTTGCAGAGGACACAGGAGAAAATTCTTTTCCAACAAGATTAAGCAGTAGGTAGTTTTTCTGTCATTAATCCATTAGCTATAGAGGTGCCTCCTACTCAGTCTTAGGAGTTTCTTAATCCCGAACACCTAAAAAATGTCAACTGGAACATTCAAGATGACAAAAATGCCTGACAGATTTGTGGAGAAAGCTGTGCAATTTGCTTAGCTTGCAACACACCAGAGCCAGATAGACTGCTGGTCCTGCAGTATATTCAGAAAAATGTTTCTGTACAGAGTAGTTCGTGTTTCGATTTTCAGTTTTTCTGAATGCCCCGCTGGACTCCTTTAGCAAAGCTGTGATGGCGGCTGCAGTTCTGCTTTTCCTCCACAGAGAGGCAGGAGGAGGCATTATCTGTGGGTGCTAGTAGTTAAGAGAGTCTAACATGTAAGGAAGGATGTTAGCTTGAAGACAGAGTTGGCATTACTACTTTACTGACACTGAATGCAAAGTAGCCTGTAGCTTGTAGGCTTAGTTCAGCCATGGAGATAATATCAACTAACGTTTGGAATAAAACACACCTCTGTATCAGACTAGAACAGTAGATCTCAGGCTGACATATGTTGAGTGTGGAGGAAGGAAGGACCAGAAAACATTTTAGTCTGTGCTGCACAGTGTTATGAGAAGACTGCATTATTCAGTTAGCAGGGACAGTTGAGACTGTAGATAGACAGAGGATCAGGGATCGTAAATAGTACAGCAGAGCACAGCGTAAATAAGTGCTTACCTATGCCTACTCAGTCCTCCAGAAATACACATTTTGATTGCATCTGAGGGTGTAAAGGCCAAGTGTTCCTTTAAGGGATCAATTTGTCAGGCTTTGCTCTCCTTCCAGATGAGGTACATCGGGATTAATTGTGTAGGAGAAATCTGGTGATTCAGTGTCAAGTCTATGCAGATGGCTGGACTGGAATCTGCGGAACAGAGAGGAAGGTTGACTGTTGATCTGCTGGAGGGGAAGAGGCATAGGAACAATGTCAGTAACTTTCTGGAAGAGGTTTAAGGTGTGGATTGCAGGAGCCCCTCTTGAGGACCTTGGGACAGAGAGTGGAATTGTGGGGCACTTGCCTTTGGTTTATTTTCCAGATAGAACACAGAAGAATGTAGTGGCCAGTGTCTCCCTGTGAAGGCTGAGTATTTCTTGTTGTACTGGCTGGATAGCTGGCTCACGGATTTACTGTTGAGAACTAGCTAAAACAAGTAACTTTAACAAATTACTTTGTCATCTCGTTAGTTGATTTGGAGCAGATGCTTGTTGTATGCATCACTGGCATGACAATGACTGTTCATTGAAGCGAGAATTATCTAGTAGCACTTTAGATTCTTGAGAATAACTAAGAGTTTAACAAATAAAAAAAGGAAGGGAGGGGAGGGGGAGGGAAATCCCAAATAGTAGCTTTGTTGCTTTGTTTGTTCAGAAGGCAGGGAAACTAAGCCACACATTCCTTGGCGACGTTGGACTACCCATGTTTCTTGCTAGCATTGCTTTATAGGTATCAGTAACTGCAGGGCTTCATCTAGTGGTACAAAGAGGCCTAATCTCAAAATAGCAAGTGTGAGTAGAGAGCATACTATTAACTGGAAGATAATATTGATGCCACCTTTTTCTTCTTTTATTTTAGTCCTTTGAGCAAACCCGCGCAGTTCTTAGTGTAATTCCAAGGCATGGAAAAGAACAAAGCATCATATAGGGGAATAAAACTGTGAGCTTTTGAGTAGTCCTGAAACACAGGTAGTGCTATCCATATACTCTTTCATCTCTTATTATATTTGGTGATGATCACCTGCAGGCCTCACTGCATGTGATTACAGCAATGTTTTCACTACAGTGTACCTCTGTGTTAACAGGTATGGTTTCTTGTGGAGGGAGAGAATTGCAGCTTAGTCAGTGTGAAGAATTCTGTGTGAGATGTGCATGCCTGCACCATCTGCTGAAGCATACTTGTTTGGATCCTCTGCTTCTGCTCCTGTGCTGTAGTAGTTCCCTGGAACTGCAATATTGTAGGGGAAAAATCAATCAATTAATTAAAAAAAAAATCATCCTGTTCCTCTTTATTACCAATTTTCACATAGTTGCAATTCAATGGAAGGTAGAATGTGAGTAAAACTGACTGCTTGCTGAGTGGCTAGTTGTTACTGACAGGATGTTTGACTAATTAGTTGTTCTCCTACATATCCCCTCAGTGCTTTAGTGTTTGCTCACCATTTAAACTTTGGTATTTAAGATAAAGCCCAAAACACGGCTACTGATTGAGAGGTTTGTTTTGTGACCTCACCAGTGCCTTACATCAGAGTCATATTATTGTAAGTAAACCTCCACCATTCAGGACATTTATAGCAAAGATGTTGTAAAGATGTGCCTAGCCTTTTTCCTTTTCCATTTCCGTTTCCTTTTCCTCCTCCTCTCCCCTCTGCTCCCTTCCGCTCCCCTATTTTCTCATATTCTGCAACACGTACCAAGAATCAAGTAAATATTGCTTTGTTTTACAGTAGCTTCTTTGCATTTTTCTCCTCAGGTGTGAAAACCTGCGTGTGTACAAGCTTGGTCTGTTTTCAGGTCTTTGGTGGATGCTAGCACTTTTCTGCTGGATCAGTGACAAAGCTTTTTGTGAGATCTGGTCATCATTTAACTTCCCCTATTTGCACTGTGTATGGTAAGTGTTGTGCATAATCTCCACAGTTTGATTCAAGTGTGACAGATCCTCACCGCAGTATCATTCTGTGCTTCCATAGGCTGCTAGTGGCTATTTCTGGTTAGTGCTAAGCAAGATTTACTGCTAAGATTGTAAGCCAGAAGCAAGTCTCACGCTATACAAGGTGCAAACGTAGAAGGCTCTTTGGCCTGATCGCATTCTTCAGACACTAAGTTGATTAATTGCAACTGAATTTCCTACCCCTACTGGCTGCTAAAATCCAAAAGCACTGCTCAACAGAAGCAATGACCATAAAGGCTCAAACATCCACTGTTAACAACTGAGGATGAAGTGGGAGCAGTGAACAGCTTTGATACTTTTTCTCTTTTATCACACAGGAAACTGTGACCTCTTATCCAAAGTGCTATAATTCATCATTTCTAAACAACTCTGTAGGGTGGAAAGAGACCAAAAAGCTGCAGACAGTTTATGTAGAGGATGAGCTCAGATTTTGTGGCTTTATGTATTCCCTGTATTCTTTGCCTGCTGGCAGAGGGCATGTAGTAGCACTGCTGGGGACTAGGGAAAGAAGGAGAGTAACAGACTGATTTTAAGCCATGCTGATGTATTTGATAACTTTACTGAAGTCATGTTACTGATTTTTTCTTTTTTTGGGGGGGGGGTGGGTTTGCTCTATTCTCAGGCACATTTTGATTTGCCTTGCGGCTTACCTAGGCTGTGTCTGTTTCGCTTACTTCGATGCTGCCTCCGAGATCCCTGAGCAGGGCCCCGTCATAAAGTTCTGGCCAAGTGAGAGATGGGCATTCATTGGCGTTCCCTACGTCACCCTCCTCTGTGCACACAAGAAATCACCGGTGAAGATCACATGAAGTTAGCTATGGAGTGGGATGGATTTTCAACTTTCATTCCAGCTCAGACAGTATCTAAAATAATGATAAATGAATAGGGTTGTATTTTATCTTCTTCTTAAGATAAGCAGCCTTCCCGGTGTCATAGAAACAGGTGGCAACTGTGTTATTTCTCCTTCTTCCGGAGAAAAGAGAGGTAACGGGAACATGAAAGCTCTTGAACTGTTTTCTCCGATTGGCTCTATTTTGCACTTTTTTTT
>PPHD01021910.1:1730-13066 GCA_002909625.1 Bambusicola thoracicus | reverse complement strand
TACATTGCTGCACGGGTGTGTAGGATACAGTATATTTTGTACAACAGGAATAGTTTGTGGGCTGTTTTTCAGAGCTATGTTAAGAAATGAAGGCATATTACATCTTTCTTTCAGTTTTGAGGTATTTGTACTATTTCTAAAGATTATGTTGTTTTTGTTACAGCAAGTGCAAATGAGAGCCAGCATCGCTATTCTTAACATTCAAAAGCTTTTTCTTGAGTGGTGTGAAGGCAGGGTAATAACGTTGAATAGGGCTGGTGATCTTTGCTTGAGATTTGTATTAGTTCTAAAATACAGCTTTCCTGTTCTCTTCCCTCCCTGACTCATCCTCAAGCTCACAGAAAATCACTGTATTTTTGTATTTATTGGCTAACCTGAGTTTTAGTTTGTACCTCAAATAGCACTGGCTGCTCCAGCTTGCATTTAATGAAGAAGTGTCCTTGTTTTCCTTAGGGGGACAGAGGGAGAGGAGAAATTGAAAGTGATGTATGGGCTGGGGCTTATGTACGTAGCTGAGGAACTGGCGTGTCTTGAGGATTGGTTCCTGGTTGTTAGGGGTTTCATTAGAAACAGAAGGAAGCAGTGACTTGAAAAGTCAACGCATTACAGCAAATTTCATTTTAAAACATTGACCAATATAAATTTCAATGCAATTCTTCATTTACTGCTGCTTCATATGCTTTCGGTGTTTTGTCTGGTGTTATTTTGGAGAACTAAAAGGAATTTTTCATAGGACTTGTATGTCAAAGTATATGAAATCTTGATATTTCTTTTGCCGTCAAATGTAATTAATGCTGCCTCTGGTTGCAATAGGATGTTTTGCTTTGAGTGTAACACTTCTTTTTCCTTTTCCTGCCTTACATTTTCCGCCTTTCCCTCCCTGTTTTTTTCTCCATGTAGATTGATGGCTCAAGATGAGGTCTGATATTTTTCCAAATTTGAAATAAAAAAGGAAAATGTGCTTGTGTAGCTTTAAAGTGAATGGGAAGAAGGAGAAAGGAAGACACTGTGCTTGCACAGTGATAGGATGCAAGACTTTGTGGTGTAGAGCACTGCAGATGTTCTGACCTTCCTCCCCATTCTTTTATTAGTGGCAGAGCTACACCTGAAGATAATTGGTAATGAGCTCAATGATGAAGATAATTGGTAATGAGCTCAATGAGTAAAGGAAAAAATGATGTAACAGAACATCCATTTAGTAGCATCAAGTGTCTTTATTTTCTAACAAACATTTATCGGCATTTGTGTTTCCGGTACTTAAATAGCTGATTAGAGAATGAGAGTTGTGCCTAGGCAAGGTAAGTTATAACGTTGAATACACTTGAAAAGTAAAGGAAAGAACAGTGAGGTCCATGACCTTTAATTAGACATAGAGCTGAGCTTCTCTGTGAAGGATTAAATGTTTTAGGTTTGTACCAATGGAATATACATCAAATCTGGACAACGACTTCATGTCTTAAACAATTTTCTGTTTATCAAATGTTTGAAAAAATGTCAAATGGCGGCATTGTGTAAGGCTGGACGTGGAGAAAAAAAATGACTTCATCTATCCTGTTTCCATTCAGAGTTGCAGAACGGCTTGGGTTGGAAGGGACCTCAAAGATCACATACCTCCGTCCACCTTGCTGCAAGCAGGGTGGCCACCCACCAGATCAGGTTGCTCAGAGGCCCATCCAACCTGGCCTTGAACACCTCCAGGGATGAAGCACGCTTCTTAGATTTTAGTCAGGAGAAGTTTTTTGGTCTCTGAGAGTCTGGGTAGAAGTTGTACCATTTCTTAAATTTGTTTTGAGATTTATTATGAGAGCCTCCATTTGATGGTGCAGCATTTGTTTCTGCTAGTTTGTTAGCTGTGTTAAAAGAATCAAAACCTCTGTAACTGCTGGTAGTAGGAATAAATACCAAATTTGGAAATATTAATTTGTTGTTGTTTTTTTTTTTAATCTATTTTTCAGGGATCAGTTCCATCTTCATGTGTAAGCTTTGTAACTTATTTTCACCAAGTCAGTCAGAGCTGTTGTCTCACGTCTCTGCGAAGCACACAGAAGAAGGGACCAATGTAGACGACATCATTATTCCACTCCAGCCTCTAACAGCACCAACAGACATAAACAGAAATGGAGAAGGTACTTTGATAAACTGGTAAAATGTGATTTTCAAACAGTCATTTAGGCTTTTATAATGAAACCTGTGGTCTGGTGGTTCTTCATTGGGTGTAGAACAATTTACATAGCTTGTTTCTACAGTGGTTACCGCGTGCTGCCTACATGAATTTCATTTAGTGCAGATTAGATCGGAGGATGGACGTGGATAAACGCAGCATGTGACACGGGATGATTACAGTGCTCCATTAATTTTAAATGTCAAGTACAGCTAAGTCTGCTTCCTAAAGCTTTGATTTGAGGCTCTAATAGCAGCGAAAAGAGTGGAAGTGCCAGACAGTTCAGTTTTCTTAGGGAAGCAGCCAGAGCACCATGGGCTGGGAAAGGGAAGGGGATGAAATACTTTGAGTTACAAAGCTTATTGCATTTGGAATTTCAGATAATATTAATAGTTTGCTCTGAGAAGGCAGTGGCATGGTTCATAATTTGTTATTGTGCTTTGGTATTAGTACTAGTAAATTAAAAAAAAAAAAATTGCAGGCAAAGCTTGATGCTGTTCTACAATTAAAGAAGTTACATTCATGACTATTTTTAACTGATCATAATTTCAATCCCCTGTAATATTAGCAGTGGGTTCAAAACGATTCAGATTTTATATGTTTTACACCCTTATTGAACAATGAGTTCATATTGTTGGCAAAGCTCTTATTTTATTACAACTACCAGGATTTCCCAAGTCCTTAATAATTATGATTGCTGATTATAATGAAAAAAATAACCCACTCTAGTATCACACTTGAACAAATATTATTATCATTAACATTAGTGTGTGGCATTTCTTCCTTTGCTTACCAGCAGCAATTCAGTAGTTACTTTGACTTCATGAATGTAAGAAGTTACTTGTAATAACTGGTCACATAGTGTTCAGCTGTTACCTCCTCACATGGCTGTTGAGGAAAAGTTTGCATCAGATTATCATATCACATAATGCTTAAAATTAACAGTGCTTTGTAAGAAGGCAAATAAATATCAGATCTGCGTCAAAGTTCAAAATCCTCTTCTAGTTTTATTTTAATTATATGGAATGAGTATCACAGGTGTGCAGAATCCATCTTCCTTTCTTCATTTTTTGAATTCCCCCTTCACTGAGCTGTATCTCTGAGCACAGTGATCATGGTACTTTGCAACACATTCTTATTCCTGTGAGTAAAAAAGGCTCTTCTGTAAACCTCTTGCTGTATTTGTGGCAGGGACTATCAGCACTTTTGTTGTATGATGTAATGCAAGCATCACACATTCATTGGAATAGTGTGTAATTACCATAAGGATCTGAATGAGCAGAAATCAGACCTATGCAGCTTTTAAGAGCTTTGTGAATCTAATTATGTAAAATAAAACGTTCATGTATTAAGTTACCATTTCCATTGTGCTGTGTGTGGGTCAATACTTTGCATCATCTGATGTGATCATGTGGTGCTGCCTTTTTCAGATTATTTGGTCTAATTCTTTGGCATCTGCTTTTAGTAAGAGTGTCAAAGTGAATTACTCACATAGAAAAGATACTAAAATATTTCTATAATGTGAACGAATAATAAATCTTTCTCATTACACAAATTGATTGGAGAAGAGAGTTGTGTATTCTGAAATGCTGTTCTTCAGTGTTCTGTTTAAGTAATTAGGAAGCTTCATAGCAGAATGTAGGAGTTTGAATGTTTCCCCTTCTGTTATGAAATCTGTAGCACATACAGGTTTTAATATTACTTTTTTTTTCCTCTGTGGACCCTTCTGTAATTTTTAGTGATTCAATATTGTCACTAAATGGAGGAGTGACTTATAAATGACAATATGAAACAGTTTCCTTTCAGTTGCCTGACAGATGAACGTATTTTTGTCTTTTAAAAACATTTTCTCTTCCATATATAGGTAAAAAATATATTTACTTTGGAATTGGTATAGATGAGTGAATGTTGAGTTGTTAATGGAGCTCTGTTCTGCCTGAATACTAAATCAATGATTTTATAAGTACTGTGAAAAAGTAAATTGCTGGTAATACATGTTTGTTACTCCGAAGTTATTTTATTGGCAATACACTCTGCTGAATTTTAGTTCGTCACACCACTTTCCCATAATTAGATCATGATATATTTACACTTGATTTGTTTTAACTGCTTTGATCAGGTGATGTTAGAGTTGTGGAATCAGGGGACCAGGCAAATGTTGCTGTGGTGAAGATTATGGGTAGGTCACAATTTGTTCTGCTCTGGAGTATAGCAACTTCGTTTGGGAAATGACAGATATTTACTGCTTTACAGTAATCACTCGTACTCTGCTTTTCTGTAGGATTTCTGTTCATAACTTTCCATAATGATCTCAGTTTTCTTTCAGAGTGCCTGTCAAAGCTCTCTGCCTTTTTACTTTTACTTAATCATGTTGGTAATGGTTTGAGGAACAGCATGGATGATCCTAAGTTCATCTATTCGTAATATTATTCCCTGATGGATTGTTGTTGTAGGCTGTATCTGCATTATGGGATATGTGTTTTCTGCAGCACTGTTTTCAGGCCTTATCTATTGATTATGAGAACTGAAAGAAGTTTTTGTCTGAGTATGAAAATTTTCCACAAGAGGTGTAACTCCTTAAGGTCATGTAAAAATGATCAGCCTTATCCTGACTTGAGGACCAGCTACAGCTAGAGCATCTGTTGAGGCTGGAGGGCTAAGAGCTGTTCCTGGGTGCCAGGATGTGTGATCACTGTTACATTTCCATGAAGTTGTGGATTTTCATCCATACTTGCGCGTTTTTGTGTGACCCCTTGTGCAGCAGATTGTGAATACAGCATGTACTGTTGTAATCATTTATGTAAAAGAAGATGAGCCTGTTTTTTGTTCAGCTGACAGATGAAAATGGTTTACTGTTGCATAATGCACCCAGCCAATGCCATTTGCCCAGTTTGTTCATGCAAACACTTTTACAGTCATTCTGCAACTTCTGACACATTTTTGCTTGAGTCATGCTATAGCTATCAGCTCAGTGACTGTGCTAAGCTACATATATGGGTTTGGAGACAAAGGGCTGTTTGTTAGGGATTTGTTGTATCTTCCATTTGTCCAGAGTCAGAGATATTTGCCCTATTATGGCATTAATGTGATTTACTTAATGTTGTTTTGTACATCTGTAACTCTAATTACTCAGGCACTTAAGACTGAGGGATCGCAAACGTGTGAAAAAAATACAATGAAAGTATATAGTTCTATCCATTTGTTGCATTTCCCTGTATGTAATAAAATGACTTTGGAAAATTGTGGTCTCTAAGGGTGTTGTCCCTTTGTGAACCAGTTTTGGTTAAGTTTGATTTTGAGGCAGTCAGTGCAACCACTGTGCCACCACATCACTAAGCCCAACAAAATCCACACTGCTGGAGTGCTATGATCTAGTTCAGTGTACGAAGAGTTAAGAATAATGAGCATGTATTTGTAGTTGCTTACTTTAACTTCAAGGAAATGACTGTATAGAATTCTGCTGTATCAAAACAGAAGGCCTCATAAATGGAAATATTCTGGGCTACTCATGTTCTGAACATTTCTGAGATAGCTGATTATTAAACAGACTGACATGGAGAAACTTATGTGAATAATTACTGTGGAGGAACAGTATAGAAATAGATTTATATAGTTTATTTCCACGTCCTGTTTCTGAAATGCCTTTTTTAGTGCCACTGAGTACATAATTATGTAGTGTAGCACAGAATGATTTCTCAGAATATTGACATTGCACATCCAATACCAGTTAACATAAAGATTGATTTCAGAGAATCTGTGGTGGGTGTAAAAATACCTAGAAACAGTTAAGAAGTCAATTGTGGAGTAAGATCCCACTTATAAAATCTTTCTAATGATCGATTTAAAACTGAAGCTTCCCACTAGGCATTCTTGAAATAAGTGCTTTAGTATATTCTTTTAGCAAGGTGTGACCATTCTCATTGGCTTGCTAATTTGCTAACAGGTCAATGACAATGTAGCATTCAGTTATTATGCCTCATTCATCTTAGGTGGTGCTTTGAACTGTGGTTAGTACAGTGCAGCGTGAATGGGTAGCTGGTGACAAACTGAATGGGGGAACAGCTGGAATTTATGATCATGTGCATCATTAAAAATTCTGGCATTGTTAATTTAAAGTAGCTTGAGGTAGGTTTGGTTCTGGAAGGAGGAAAGAACAGGAGCAAGTTTTGATAATTCTATCAGTTGTCCACGAATCATCCTGTTCCATTGTATGCTGCTACCTTGCGCTTACCACCAGGCCTTTTAAAATGTCTGATAACTGTTGGCTGTTCTGCTGGTAATTGGTAAGCTCACTTACAAGCAGGTTTAAACTTACATATTCTTTATGTTGGTTGCCACACCATTAGAAAGTACAATTTTGTGGTCCACAGAAAGGGATCTACCACCAACCTGCTAAAGGAGCATCCTGTTTGTAAGCAGGATTTTGTTTCCATTTCTATTGTAACATGGATTTAATTACTTACAGTAACTTCAGCAGTATCTGCATTCCTCGTATGATGCCTGACGCGTGGACAACTTGACCTTTTTGCAGGTTGACATTGAAATGTTGTTGTTTTTTTTTAATTGCAAGTTAATTTCTTTAAAGCACCAGATACTGTTTTATGTGGTTGGTGGATGTCAAAATTACATGAGTGCTAACAAAGAGAAGTTTTGAGCATGCTGAAATCACCTTTCTCTATTTGGTGGTAATTGAGACTTTCTGGAGTGCAGTAGCACAGAAATTCAGCGTGCTGCTCATAAATAGTTGCAAAAGGTGATGTGAGGAAAGTGTTGTTTTCTTTTTTCCATTTATAATGGAGCTTTTAGTTTTCTTATGACATATTTAAGTAGATGGGTACTCAAACACCCCTGTAACAAGACAGAATGCTTTCTTGTTCATTTAATATCAATTACATGATTATCTCAAAACTGTGGTCTCTGTGTGTGGGCTTTTGTTTGTCTGGAATACTTAAGGGAAATGAAGAACAGATTTAGAAATGATGCTGCTACCACCTCCTGTTCTCTTGCATCATCTTCCCTTTACATTCCTTGAGGTCATTTATTTTTCCATATGTTTTAAGTCAACTAATTTAGCAGGGGCTTTTGGCATATCTGCTTGAAAATCATTATGTTTTTAAATTATTATTCTTTTACAATTTTGGGGACTTTTATATTGTCAGTCTCGGCTCACCAGATAGAGAATAGGCTATTGGCTTATAAATATTTGATAAAAAGCTTTAGATGATTCTTAATCTTCACGGTTCTGGTGAAAGTTCTTGGAATAAAAGCAATGTAAGTTTTTCATGAAGAGGTAAATGTATGAGTTATACTGCCAGTCTCTTTTACCTTCAGTAATCTCAAGACCTTTTCACACATTTGGAATTGCGACAGTTACTTAATTAGTGGGCGTTTCTCTCTGTGAAGCCAGGAGACATAATTCATACTTTTCCCATCTGTGCAGGGAGAGAGAACAGCCGGGAGTTTTTGAGAGGAGTAATTTTATTTTTATTTTTATTTGCACAAGTCTCATGTTTTGGAAACGTATGGTAAGAATGCTTTCAGGGACCTCTTTGCTGTTGTCACCATAAGCTGGCGTGTACAAGAGATTTCCTTTTTTTCCCTCTTCTTCCTAGAGCGTTAAATACAAGGCTACTGGCAAAACTTGCTAGTCCTTTGTTTTTCTCGATGTTATTACAAAGATGATGGCTGACAGGGACTTCATCCATGTTCTGTTTCACTTAGCATTTTAGCAGACTCAGCATTTTTATGCATTTATACTGTAGGTTTTGTTTTTTGTTTGTTAGTTGTGTTTTGTTTTTGCAGTTACAGTGGCTATATCAAAATCTTTTGCTTTCTGATTTTCAAAGCTGCACGTCACTGCACATTACTGAAGGCTCTTACATGGAAGCCCCAGTCACCCTGGGATCCAGAGTGCATTCAGGCCTTACGTGATCTGAAGTGCATTCTGGAGAGTACTTTCTGTGTTCATTCAATATAAAAGAACACAGGTGTCTAATATTTGATAAAGTGAATGCTAAAAGTCTGGAAGAAGTGTGACTCCCTCCTGTTCCTCCATATACCATCAGACAAAGTCTTCTAGATGCACACTAGTTTTTCTTCCACAGAGCTATGCAGAAATAGATCTGATATTTCACCAGATGCCTGCTCGGAAGCAAAAACATGCTTGAAAAAGTTAGCGTGCTTTGCTCTTGATGAACCGAGCTTCTTGCAGAAGAGCAGATACAAAGTAATTAAAATACATACAGAAATAATCAGATAATTCCTCAAATAGAACAGCATAAAGAACTAAAAGTGTCGGAGATTAACAAGGAAGATAAAGAGTAACTCTTTTAATTGTATAAACAATTACACCGGAGTAACTGATAGCTAGGATGAAATTTTTTGAGCAGTACCTGGACACTACCTGGAAAATTCCTCCTCTCTTAGTATTGGCTTTCATTATTTAGAAGTTTTATGCTGATCTAACTGGTTCTGTCACCCATTACGTCTGTAAGAGTCTGATTAGCAGAGCTGCTTTTGGAGTAACTATGAAGGAGTGATCAGAGCAGTCCAAAGTGAGAGATAGGAGCATGAAGCTAGAAAGTGTTAGCAATAAAGAGTCATGGGAATTGCGGAATCTTAGAATCACAGAATGGTTGGAGTTGCAAAGGATGTTATAGACCATCTGGTTCCATCTCCTGTGCCATGGGCCAGGATGTCTTCCACTATGTCAGGATGCTCGAAACCCCATCCAATCTGGCCTTGAGTTAGAATGTAATTGGCTTGCATTACTGAAAGAAAAATGAAGTTATGCTTTTAAAAGATAAAGTGCTTTTCTCTGAATACATCTCAAATGCTTAAACAATTTATTTGAGAGTGATTTAAATTAAAATGAGATATTTTTAATGGAGTGTCAGAGCACGGTAGAGCAATTCTGTAGAATATGCATGCTGATACAATTATTCAGCAATCTAAAAGAATGCTTGCAGTGTGATTTTTTTTGTAAAATTGTAGTTCTCTGATATCTGTCAATCTGAGTTACATATTATTGCTTTGTGGCTAGCAGAAATGCCAACAAATGTCATTGCTTAAAAGTAAATTTGTGTGAAACTAACCTTCTTTTTCTTTTTCTTTTTCTTTTCTTTTTTTTTTTTTTTAAGCTTTAGGGGTAGAGGCTCTGAACCTTCGTTGAATATTGCTTTTTTTCAAAGATCTGGTGGATATTAGCTAGTTACTAGAGTAACCCTATGAGATAGCATTATAGTTTCTTTTTAACTCTTAACTTTTTTTTCCTAGAGCTTGCAGTGAAGAAGAAAAGGGGCAGGCCAAAAGGATCTACTAAGAAGTTATGTGTGGATGAAGATGCTGCAGAAAATAACTCTGCTCTGAATGAAGAAGCTCAGACTGGGACAGAAGAAGGACCAGAAGTGGCTGAAGTCTCACCAGGCAGCTTGGAATGTAGGAAATGCAATCGGAAGTTCTCTAACATGCGTCAGCTGAGGAAACATATCTGCATTATTGTTTTGAATGAAGGAGAAGAAGAAGGAGATGGAGGTAAGAAAATAGCCAATAAAAAGATACAAAACATATTGTGAACCAGTGTTTTTCCATCTTATAACCTGATTGTTTACTCCTAATCATTAATGTTGATTTTCAATTGAAGAGAATGGACTGTTTCTTGTAATGTAAAAAGCATGTTGAAACAAAACTGAGAATAAAGTTAGACATTTTTTTCTTCCAAAAATACCAAAGGGTTATTACATTAGTTGTCTTAGACTCACTAAAATGTTTATTTTGCACAAGAAACTGTTTATCGTGAGGGATTACAGTTTTCTAGTGAGAAGTGATATAGCAACACAGGTGAGTATCATGCATAGATGAAGAGGTATGATTTCATAGAGACGTTTCTGTCATTTCATTTGGGAAACCTTAATTCTGTTCTATTCTTGTGAAAGACAAAAGGAATGCCTTTCAGTATGGCTTGATATACTGTATAAAAAGTAATGCAAAGCTCTCCTCTTCTGTTCTACAAAAGTTTTTGTATAATAGAATAATAGAATTGCTTAGTTTGGAGGCAGCCTTAACAATCATGTGGTTCCAACTCTCCTGCCATGGACAGGGTTGCCAACCACTATATCAGGCTACCCCGTGCCCCATCCAACCTGGCCTTGAATGCCTACAGGGATGGGGCATCTACAACTTCTCTGGGGCAACGTGTTTCAGCACCTCACCACCCTCTGAGTTAAAAATTTCTTTCTAACATGTTAACAAAATCTCCCCTCATGTAGTTTAAAGCCATTCCTCCTTATCCTTTCACTGTCAGACCATGTTGTCTCCCACTTTTAAGCTCCCTTCAAGTACTGGAAGGCCACAGTGAGGTGGCCTCAGAGCCTTCCCTTCTCCAAGCTCAACAAGCTCAACTTCTTCAGCCTTTTTTCATAGGAGGGGTGCTCCAGCCCTCTGATCATCTTTGTGGCTCTCTTCTGGACCTACTTCAACAGCTCCATATCCTTCCTGTACTGAGGACCCTACACCTACGTGCAGTACTCCAGATGGGGACTTACAAGGGCAGAGTAGAGGGGGACAATCACCTCCCTCTCCTTGCTGACTATTCCTCTTTTGATGCTGCCCAGGATACAGTTGACCTTCTGGGCTGTAAAGGCACACACGGCTGGCTCATGTACAGCTTTTTGTCCATCAGGATCCATAGGTCCTTTTCCGCAGGGCTGTTCTGAGTGAGTTCCTCTCCCAATATGTACTCATTTCTAGAATTGCTTCCACTTAAGTGCAACACCTTACACTTGGCCATATTAAACCTCGTTAGGTTCTCATGAGCCCACTATTCAAGTTTTTCACGATCCCTCTGGATGGCATCCCTTCCTTCTATTATGCCAGCTGCACCTCAGCTTGGTGTCCGCAGGAAACTNCCAAGATGGACTTCTGGGGGGCACCACTTGTTTCTGGCCTCCACCTGGACACAGAGCTGTTGACAACAACCCTCTGGCTGTGACCTTCCAGCCAATTCTTTATCCACTGAATAGTTCAGCCTTGAATTTTTTTCTTTAGCTGCATTGCTTAACATGCACTGCATACTGCTGTGTTGATTCTACTTACAGACAGTATTTGCCATTGCTTTTTTTTTTCATTTTACTATTACTGTTTTGTGTCCACTCTATCATTATGATACACAGTGAAT
>PPHD01021909.1:0-13067 GCA_002909625.1 Bambusicola thoracicus | reverse complement strand
CTAAGGTGAAATAAAATATTTAAGTTTGGAGAAAAGGAAAATTGACGGAGTAGAAAATGAAAATATATTGTTCTCTGAATCGTCATTGAACAGTTATAACTGCGAAAATAGTCATCACAAAGTAGCAGTGATGTCCTTGAACTGAGATTGCTTGCTCTGTCCTTGTTGGACTGTATTAAAGCACCTATGTAAAAAGACTTTTGCCAGGGGGAGCCACCTCAATGCTGAGTCTTCAGAGTCCATAGTTAAAAGCCTTATGAAGTACTTGAAAAATGTAAAAAGGGAAAATGCATAAAATTAAGGAAAATATTTTGCTTCCAAAACAACATAAAGAAAAATACTACCAGAAAATATTCAATTTTTGTCTGCACTTGAGAAGGCTATAGCAATAATTGAGTTTTAATTAAGATTTGAGGCTGGATGGTAGATGTTGCAATGTGAAGTTTGAGGAATTGTCTCTACCATTACCAAAGAAGACGAAGCAGCTTTTTGATACTGGAGTTGTATATATTTACACATGGGAAAAAAAAGTCTGGTACTGGGGAGTGGAAGGACAACTCTTCCTAATCACACAGTAGTAGGGGCTGGAAGGAACCTCTGGAGATGATTTAATCCAGCTCCTTGCTAAAGCAGTTTCCTTAGAGAACTTGCGAGAAAGTCCTGCAAGCTCAAGTACTGAAAAGCCAAGTTAAGTTTTCTGTAGTATGTGTAACTGAAAAGTAAAACAGAAGCAGTGGTAGATTCTTAATTGGCTGTGACTTTTAAAAAAAAGTATTCTTTCTTAAAATACACAATTTAAACAGCTTCTGGAAGAAAAATATCATAGTATTCTACAAACGAGATTGTCATAGTGATAGGTTTTGGAGCACAGACTGCTTTCAACACTCAGTTTATTACCAGCTGTTCTGTAACTCTATAGCTGCTACTCAATAAATATAATAACTAAAAGCTTAAGTTAATATGATCGGAGGCAATAAGTACTGTATGTTGGAGCATAAACTGTAATTGATTTAAATTCATAGAGCTTTCTCCATTATTTAGTTGAGCCCTTACAAGTTAATTTGTCCATAATCTAAATGACTTGTGTTCCTGCTGTTATGACTACTGTAGAATTGTTTTTCTTCAAACCTATAGTGTCTTTTTTTTCTGTTCTATTAAAAAAAAAAATGTTAGGCATCTGATGAGGTAGAGAAAGGAAGGAAGGATGTTGAGATCATAGACACTAAGACAGATCCTCGTTGGCAAACATAAAATCCAGCCTCAGCACTGAAGTACCTGGCATGTGTCAACATCCCAGAAGTGAGGAGATTATATGCTTTAAAAGGTCCTCCAAGTTTTACCTATGTTTGCTTAATATAATTTGAATAACCTGGCAGCCACAGAGTCCAATCAGCAAACCAACTGCTAGAATTGCTGTAAGACAGTCATTTGACGCAATCTAGTCTCAACATTCTTCAGCAGCAGCAGAATTCCTGAGCTCTAAACTCTACATGGTTGTGATCAGTTTTTTTCTTTTTTCCTGTTGAAATTCTTATGGCTTAAATTGTGTTCTATTTTAAGTTCACTTCCTTCTGAAGGTGAGGATCTTTGCTTTCTTAAAAATTTTATTAAAGTATCTGTTGTCAGGATGGGGGCCCCTTTGTAGATGCTGTCTAGCCTCTTCAGGGAGAATCATGTCTGTCACCTGTAAAAGAAAGAGACGTCTACTGTGGTTTCATATCAAGAAATACACTGTCAAGTAAACAAAAATGAAAAACCCAAACACCAGAACTTTCCACAGTTTCTTTCCCCACTTAGCTGATACGTAGGTAGCAAATTACTGTGTACTTTCTGATGGACAATTGACTAAAGTAGATTTTTTTATCACATTCTCCGTCATAGTCTATCCGTCCTTATCTGGAAGCCTTGGAACCCAAGAAGACTTGACTTGTGTTTTTGATGTGTATGGATACGAGCTTGAGTTGGGTATTAGTTTCATGACTGAATGCATAAAATTGATTAGAAATGGAAGCCCTAAAGTATTCTGCTCTTTTGCCTTTAAATATATGGGAAAAGAGCATGTGCAGGAGAGAGAGCAATTCCAACCAGCATTTCTCATACCACCAATTTTTACAGTGTCAGGATAGTTTCATTCTGCTTCCAAGATAGGCTGCTGAAGGATTGCTATCTTAATTGTATAATGTATGCAAAAAAAAAAAAAAAAAAAAAAGGGAGAAGAATGTGAATAAACCCAAGTGTCTAACTTAAATTTTTGTTTGAAGCCAAATAGTGGAATTACTGATTCTTGGACCTCTTTACCATTTGCTTATCTCCTTGTGCAATGTATTAAGGATGATGAACATAGTTTTCTAGTATGTTCTAGCTGCACTGACTAAAGTGATTTGTGATTGAAACACAGCTTGCTCCCGATTGGTCAATGCATTTTAATCCTGGGTATTGCATCTTCATTGAATAATGGTTGTTTGCTAAGGCTGTTTGATTTCAAGTGCATGTAAACTTTTTTGCTTTTGTCTTTTAAACACTGGTTTGGATTTAGCCAATAACAAAAAAAGGGTTTTGCCTGTGCAGTGTCATAGCTTGACATGATGTAAATGTTTAGATAGCAGTGCTTTTGAGGCTGCAGTAGTTCAACAATTTCATGCATATTTTTAGTAGACGGCTTTCCCTTCCAACCCGCTTAATGTGGTACTGATCTGAAACTCCACCTCATCATCTCTTGCACAAATAGAAGGCACAGATTCGTGCTCATTACAACAACTTCAAACTCTTGCATCTGATGTTACCTAAGCTAGATGGCAGTACTTGTCAATCCACTGTCTTCCAAAAGTAAAAATGTATTTGTTCAATTTTTGATCTGTTACTGGGAGTTTCATGCTTAACAAATTTAGAATGCGTTCCACGTATTTCATGCGTCTCTGAAATTCTCTTAAATGGAAATTGATTGATCTCAAGTGTTACAGGGAAATCCTTACTCATCACATACAATGAAAAAGAATGCAAAGGTGTGTATCATCTGCTTCTATATCAGAAGGCTAAAAGATATTCGCAGCTTTCAGTGCTGGAGATGAGATATGATCAATCTCAATGTTCAGATCAGTAACTTTGTTCAAGAAATTAACCTTTGTTTGCAGAGCAAACTCTTCAGGGCATTGCCTTGATCTTTCTGTTCCATTTTCAAAGCAGCTTTAAATTTGGTAACTAAAGCACTAACTTAAGTGATCGCCAGACCTCAGAGCAGTTCTGGATAATGGTTTCAGTAGTATGTCTTAAAGGTGACTTTGTTTAATGCTGATGACATCTGAATTAACTCTCCTTTAACATTCCTTTTACTTTAATTCTGCTCAGTTTTTTGTGATCCTTCTACTGTTAGAAAACAAAAAATATACAGGTAATGATAGTTTGTGTTTAGAATACAGCTTTTTTTTTTTACTCTGTAATTGAGAATTACTGATAGATAAGTGGTAGATTTTTTTTAAAGACTGGATCATGATTAGATATGGCTGTATAAACATTGCCATATTTCAGCTGAGCAACGTCTGTCATTGATTGGTGCAATTTATTTCAGTGGTAAAGTTATCTGTCTGAAGTTGTCCTTGACTTGTTTTTTTTATTTGTATCTTAACTTGATGCTGCCCAATTATTTTCAGACTTGAAGTAATTTAAAGTTAAGGTCAGTATGTCCAGTCTTATAAAGGTCAGTCTTCAGTTGTCAGCCATCAGCCCATTATTACTGGATTTAATTAAAATTAGTCTTTTGCAGAAACATCCATCTTGAATATTTGTACTAGCTTATTAGTTTGTTGGTAGAATGGATTTCCGGAGGTCTATGGGTGAAAGACAGAGAGCTGAAGTGAACCAGGTAACCTGTGTTCTTTTATCAGCTTTGAAATCCATCTCCCAATAGGATTGAGTCTCCCCGGGGGAATGTAGATGTACCTTACTGCTTGGAACTTTGTAGTTAATTATATTTGGCTCTCTAATTCTAATAAATGCATGTGCGCCGTGCTTGCTTGCTTTTCAATATCTGACAAGAGCTATGGGAGTTCTTAGGGGTTTGTTTAAAAAAAAATTACGTAACAACAACAACCAAA
Source organism: Bambusicola thoracicus (assembly GCA_002909625.1). Classification (NCBI taxonomy): domain Eukaryota; kingdom Metazoa; phylum Chordata; class Aves; order Galliformes; family Phasianidae; genus Bambusicola; species Bambusicola thoracicus. The sequence continues at coordinate 8,976 of PPHD01021909.1, read as the reverse complement.
AAAAGACTGGCAAGATAATTCTGCCATGTTGTTGAACCAACATCCCAGCTTTTGATCTGAAAGGCTTGTTTTGTGTAATGAATTGCATAGCATGTGTGTTTTCACACTGCTCTCCTGCAAGCAACAAAAAAAAAAAAAAAAAAGAAATTGCCCTATATATTAGTAAGGCTGTTTGGGAAGTGTCTTGCCCTGTTCTTATTTTCAGTTTAAAAAAGATTTAGTAGTAAGTGTTCAGCATATTAATGCCTGACTGAGAAGATTAGCAGAATTTGAATGACTTGCATTGTTTTGTTTAATTACAGCTTTATAAAAATGTATATATTTGCATAAAGCCTGTCTTTGGTTCTAGGTTGTTTTCCAATGACATAGTGAGAAGAGGACCAAGACAAATGTGTACACAGTTTAAATCTTATTCAAAAGGCTTTACTGTTCTGGGAAGATACGGTGTCCTCCATGCAGATTCTGCTCTTCCTCTATTTACTTCTGTTTGTTTTTATTAACTGAACTGAAGTAAGAAACAAAGCCCTGGGACTGACTAGTTTCTGTCTCTCTAATATATACACACTATACTTACTTTTGACTTCATCTACTGCATGTTGTTAGGGCTGTACACAAGTGCAGTTGGAGTATTTCTTTGGTGTTGTACAGCATGATGCATTTCATTCCCCTTTCTGGTTTACCTCCCGTTAGCTATATATTGCTTTACAACTGGAAAAAAAAAACAAAAACAAAAACAACAACAAAAAACTCACAACCCAATATCTGAGTTTTTGGGAATTGAGTCTTTGTTTGCATATTTTTTTCTGTGAGTCTTATGAGAAATGTCCTGCTTGGAGAGTCTCAGACAGTATTTTCTTGTGTTTATTCATGTTGTTTTGCTTTATTTTATAAGTGGATATTGATTTCTGATGTGTTGTTACACTTAATGTTGAATAAATCTTACTTCCATTTTGAAAAGTGAAAATGTGTAAGTGAAAATGTTATGTAGTGTTAATTCGTTTTAGACTTTTTTCCAGAGCATATAAACTTATTTAAAAAAAAAAAAAAAAAAAAAAAAAAACTGCTTCTAACAATTTGAGGTAACTTTTCTTTGTTATGCATAGAAATCTGGCCAGTATTTCTTTGCTTATCATGCTGTCATTAACCTTGACAGCCACTGTACTGGGAAGGGAAAGGTGGAGTCGGTTCTGTTTGGCAGCTTGCATGCTACAGTTAGCATTGGAAATCCTGGGGCTTATGGCTTGTGCTTGAAAGAGTCTTTGAGTTTGTAAGTTGCTTCATATATTGAAGATCTGGTTTTTTTTATTCTGATGTTACTCTAAAGGTGAAAAGCCTTTCCAATTAACTATCGTAATGATGCATAGCCTTGTGATTTTGATTGTATGGAATAGATTGAGAATCTTTTGTCTCTATCTCCACCCTCTTTAAAAAAAAAAACATCAAAAACAGAAACAAAATCCCACCATAGCTCAAAAAAAAAAAATAAATACTGTTTAAGTTGTTAACATCTTGCAACTCTGAGCAGAAGCACCAGCTATGCATTGACGAGTTGTTTCTTCAAAAGGAGTTGTCTTGTAACTGATGCTTCAGACTGAACACCTTTCATCTAAAGTCCCATCTATTTGCAGGTGACAAAACTGCAGTGAAATAAACAAATGAATGACGATATAGATGAGGAGCATGGAATCGGTGTGAATGGTTTTCAGACAACTTAGGGCATGAATGGAGTAGATTCTCCTAGAGAGAAACAGGACTAATGATAATTGACACCATTTGTAAATTGACCATATATAAATTTTCAGTTGCAGTGCAGTATAGCCTACCTCAGGAAATATTTGGGGGGTGTGTGTGTGTGTGTGTGTGTGTTAAGATGGTCACTGGCTTTGATTCAGTTTGTCTCTAGTATCCTGGATCAAACCCCTCTGACTGTATATGTGAATGGAAGAAGTGTGTAGGCTGGCCCAGCTTAAATCAGCTCTGCTTCAGAAATTTATTCCTATTGGAGACCTATTCATTTCTCTGGCATATATTGTGACTGAGCTAATTACAGCATAGGTTGTAAGAAACATCTCATTTTACTGTAAAACTTGGCACCCAGGCAAGTGGAACACAGAACATTTTAATCTCATGGGATGATAATACTGAGCTTTGGTTAATGAAGAGTTTCAGCAAGTTGGGATTCAATCACTGAAGACAGATCATCTTTTCTTAGTAGATGAACTACTTCTGATCACTACTGAATTAAAGTCCGTTTCCTTACCCTGTCAAATTTCAGTTTTTAAACTGACAGCTTCAGCAATTCCACTGGGTGATGGTATTGCTTGTGATTCACTGCAGCATGCTGCTTTTACCCTTGGTGAGGTGGAGGCCAGGAGTGATTGTATTCAAAGAGTAGCTGAAAGCATTTCAGGCTGGATGTGGCTCTGGGCAGCCTGGTCTACTGGTTGGCAACCCTGCACATAGCAGGGGGGGTTGAAACTACATGATCATTGTGGTCCTTTTCAACCCAGGCCATTTTATGATTCTAGAAATGTTTTCTGAACTTCATACTGGATTTCCATTTGTTCCATGTGACTTACCTAATGCTACTTATTCTATGACTTTTCCCATCAGTATTGGTATTGTACAGGTAAGGCTTAGCTGTATGGAAGATACTCTAGAAGTTTTCAGTCACATTTAAAATAAAGCCTGTCCTGGTGACAGCAGCAGGAAAAAAATGTATTCTGTGATTTCTGTGTTCTGAAGAGCTTCTTTTAAACCCCTTCTGCTCTCATGGGGGAAAAAAAAAGGTGTAGACACAAAATTGTGAAGGGAATTAGGAATGACAGTACTGCTTTGGTGGGAAATTCCATTCTGCTTTTTCACTCCCAGCTATTAAAAAAATGCATCTTTTCGTAGTAATGTTAGGGAAATCAGTTGGGGAAATAATGCTATTTCTGGTATTTGTCTCCAGTGATTGACATTATGTGCCAGAAATGCTCCAAGATAGATGATTACCCTACATCTCAACAACACAAAATCCACTAAATCCTGCAGTGTTTAAAGTGTTTTCCTTTGTTAGCCTGCTCTTGTCTAGGTTGAAGTGAACAGTCGCCTGGATAACTGTAGCTTACATTGCCAGAGATTTTGGTTAACTTCTGTTTGGGGTTGAAAAAGCGCAGACATTAGAAGGAAACGCTGTTTTGTTAAACGTTAATGAAAATTAATGCATCACCAGTATTTAACAAGCAAAGGTCTTCTGAATGTAGACTTCTAATGAAGTTCTTCATAGTATAAAAAGTCTAGGCTGAATTATTCAAAAGTGTGCTGTGACTGTGTAGTACTTCTGCTTTGATGCATGCATTTAGATTTATAATACAGCAAAGCTTCCAAATGAAATCAGAAGTAAAAAAAAGAACAACCTCAGTTGTGAGATTTTGTTGTGAGAAACAACATCAGTTGTGAGACTTCAAATAAGAAAGAATACCTCCATTTAAAACAAGTTTTCTAGCATAAAGTAACCAAATAAAGCAGTGAGCTGTGTATCTGTAATCTTAATTTCTTTTGATAACCTGCTCAATCCATCGCTATCACAACTTGGAGTTGTTCTGTATTAAAATCAACTTTCTTTTTTGTCTTGTGTAATGTAAAGAGGAGCTTCCTCAGTGCAACTTATGCTCTTGAACTGTATCCTCTGAAATCTGCATTGTCTAAATAAGGCCTGGGATACCTCTGCTGCTTTGATCTTGTCACTGTATCTCATGCTACAGATAAACTTGTTTGTTTTTTTTTGCTAGTTCAAAATTTTTATTGGGTTTATGTTCTCAGCATAAAATACTTCTTTCTAAGAATCTAGCAAGCCTAGACTGAGTTACTGGGTTTTGCTAGAGGTCACATGTGCTGAGCACCTACAGCAGTCATCTCAGATGTCTACACGTAATAACTGCAATACAAGTGTGTTACTTTTGTTGAGATTCTACAAGGAGAAAGCTCTCAAAGAAAGTATTGAGGTGTTTCCTGTCTAAATCAGATCTGTATATATTAAGACAATGCCTTGAAGTAGATCTACTTACTATCTTGGATCATGTTATATTATTGAAAAGGATAATTAGCATTTCTTTGTCCTTCAACATCCCAAAGTAGTGAAAAAAGGAGGGTGTATTATTTGTCTCTTGCAAAGGGCAACTGACAAAATCTCAGAATTGGAAAATGAGTGTGTAAAAAATAGCGACAGACATTTAAAGTATGGTCAGTTGTTGTGCAAGGTGATCATTAGCTGCCATGACGCTATTTTCTCTTAAGAACTAATTTTGCTCTTTTTGAATCAATTGTACTGGGAGATATTCTTTAGAAACATTTGGCTCCCTTTTTTATCCCTGTTTATTGAACAACATTAGAGCAAGCTGCAGAGCAAACTGAGCCTTATTCCACATGTCTGAAGAGATGCCTTAGAGTTCAAAGCCTTCATTTGAGTGGTAATTACTTGAAGAACATCTGGAGGTACTGTAATTTAAAAGGACTGCTATGATGTGAAGCTGTGCTAAAGGAGAAAATCTTGCTGGTATTTTGTCTGAACGTAGTTAAGAGCATATACTTTCCTATGCTTTTCTCTGTAGCGTATAGTAGAGAATGCAGTTCTGCTGCTTATGCTCCCTCTGTTTTATCTAGAGCTATCGAAATTGCCTTTCCTTCATCAGCTGTAGGATCTCTGGTGGCAGATACTCATTCATTCCTTTCTCTGGAGTCTTAGATACCTTTTGCCTAATTCAAGAAGAATATTATCCTATGCTACTTATGTGCTGTGCACCTCTCTAGGTAAAGGGTGTTATACTTAAACTGTAGAATGGAGAAGGGACCCTTAAGACCATCCACTTCCAACCCATTGCCAAGGACAGGTTACAACTTCCATCAGATCAGGCTGCCCAGGGCCCATCCAGCCTGGCCTTGAATGCCTTCAGGGGTGGGGCATTCTCAGTTTCTCTGGGCAGACTGTGCCAGTGCCTCATCATCCTCTGAATAATGAATTTCCTCCTTGTATCTAATTTCAGCTTTTCTGCTTTTAGTTTAAAGCCATTACCCTTTGTCTTTTTTGCTTTACTCCCTTATAAGAATCCCTCTCCTTTCCTGTAGGCTCCCTTTAGGCACTACAAGCCCACAGTGAGATGTCTCTGAAGTCTTCTTTAGGCCATCTAGCCTCTACTTTCTCAGTCTGTTTTCTGCGGAGGTGCTCCAGCCCTCTGATCATCTTCATGGTCCCTTCAGTTTAGAAAATCATGTTGGCATCTGCCAGATCTTTCATTATTTCTGCAGAACAAAATTGTCCAGAGATTTGGAAATGAAAATAAATCAGCCTGCCTTGGTGTGAATTTGCTGCAACAGCAAAGGCTATTTTGGATCTGTGTCTGGTGTTGTTAAGCATACCCAAGTGCCCTATTTTCCAGGGGAGTGCTAACAAACCTATTATCAAAGAGCTGTGATTGATTTTGTTGCATTACAACCAACAAAATTTTCTTCTTTTGTTCCAGAGGGAGAAGGGGGCGTATGTTTTCCATCCCTTTAAAGATGCTCTTCATCTCTAAGCACTGTGTAAGCTGGCATATATTAAATTCTGAACATGAATGGATAAGGCAGAACTGTAATTCACACATCTTGATTTGACAGCTAGGTCGCAAAATATGCTAACGTTCAACTTGTTGGTTATTATTGCTGCTCCTTTTCACAAGGGAAAATTAGTATGCATATTTGAGGATGGCTTCTTTACAAAGAACTATATAAATGAGGCAAGCGGCTCAATTTCTTAGCTGTTTGTGAAAAGGCCTTTTATTTCTTACTGTATTCCCCATCTGGGAGAAGTCAAACATCCATTTGAACAGAAATACTTGAAAATTGAGCAAATAGTTCCTTCACTTAAAGGAAGTAAAGCTAGTATTTCACTCCTCTGAAATACTAGCAATTTTTTTTTTCCTTAAGTGTCTTGCACTGGTGAATCACTGTGTTAGTGCTGCATTCGTGATATATCGTGTCCATAATTTGCCTACTGAAGATGTTAGGAAAATGTGCCCTAACAGCACGTGCTTTTCCAAGCAAGTAATGAGCGGATGAGTGAATTTCATTTATTACAGCTCTTAGGTGACCTAGCAATGGAGGAAGGAATGAGTCAGTCATTTATTAGTAAGAGGCTTCTCAGAGTCTAAAATAAAGCCAGAAATCCTACAAGTAAACTAAGCAGAGAAAAGTCTAATTACACTATAATAAATAGATAACACTAAAAATTCTACTAATGTAACTTCTTAAAGTAGCTGTTCCCGATAATAGTTCCTAGATGCAGCAGTTACAAGCTTGATTTCTTAAATTAGTGAACCTACTGACCTTTGTGGTATGACTTCACATTGGTCTGTTTGAATTTGGGAAGCTGTGTAGTGCATGAAGCTTCTTGATGTTGTCACCCAGTCTTTGCATGGTGTATTTCTTGCAGCAGCTCTAATAGTTTAAAGCTTCCATTAGCTGCACTGTTAAGAGGTGCACTCAACTTGTGCAGGGTGATTAATTGCTTTGAGGTGATCACTACATTCTCCCATTGTTGTCTCCTGTTGTCATTGAAGCTGTAATGTTTGTAGCAGCAAAGGACACCTGCTTTGATCAGTAATCTGCTGCAGGCTGTAGTTGGAACAAGGAAGAATTCTGGAGAGATGGAAGGATAGAAAAGTCTGAAATTCAAAGGTCAGTATGTTTCAGTATTAGTTTTCAGGGGAATGCTGTTGCATTTTGAATCTAAAATCTGACACCTCCTTGAATTATTATACCTTAATGGTATGGACACCAGAAAGACTTATCAACAATAAAATAATTTTGAAATAATATTCTGTGGACTTGAGGTGCTTAAATTATGCTTCATCAACTTGCCAGCTTAGTGTTATTGCTCATGCAGTTTTGCTTGTGTGCTTTCTTAAAAATTGTCTTCCAATTAAGTAGTCAAATTTCTATGTCATTTCTGTCCCTATCTCTGCTAAGTATGATACAGCTGAAACAAGCGAGTTCTTGCTGAGTAATGCTGACAGTGTGACCTTAAAAATCTTACTGAATTTTTATTCACACATTCTCTCCACAGCACCGTAAAATTGAATTCTGGAAACATGTAGAAAATGGTGTTGTGAAGGAGACTGCATGTCTTTGCAGTACTGAGACTTAGTGTTACATGTGCTCTGCGCTATTGCAAATCACTTGCCCATTGCCCTTAGTGAAAATAAGGTGATGTGGTGTTCTCCTTTATTTCTGTTTTCCAGCGGTAAGACACAGCAGTAATATCTTGCTCACAACTGTCAACAGGTCTGCTTCACGAACCTTTATACAGTTGTTTTCATTTTACAAGGTAATGACTACTCTGGAAATAGTCCACAAGACCGTAGATCTTTCAAAGCTACTTTTAATGAACAGTAGGACTTGGTTCTTTGCTTTCAGCAGCAGCCAGCCCCAGATGAGCTTTCCCAGTGCACTCCATGTCCCTATTTGATCACTCTGCCTAGACTGCTACTGCTTATGATTTGTCTGGTTTGAGGCCCTTACTTCACAGGCCCCAACGCAGAGCAGCTCAGCCAAGTTCAGTCTAAGGAAATGGCTATTATCTAGCACAGTAAATCTCACAGTAATAAGGCAAGAGGAAAAAAATAGAAATTCACATTGCCTGCTTTGAACTCTACTTCAGCTAAAACTGTGCATGTATTTTTATATCTACATACATTTAAGTATGTAATGTACCAGGACTGCTCTGAAAGTAATGCCTCCTGTTTTATGATGTCAGCCCACAAGATCAGAGGCAGATGGTGGTGGGATGGCAGTAGAGGCTGAACCTTCCTGCCAATATTTCGTTACATATTGTTGCCATGTGATAGATAGCAGAGGGGCAGTCTGAGTAGATGGTGTCTGACACAGAAGTGTGTATGAAGCAGAAGTGTGTTACTGAATTTCTCCATGTGGAAAAAAAATGGCACCCATTGACATTCACCAGTGCTTGCTGAACAGGCAGTGGGTGGTGTGTTTCAGCAGTGGCAACAGAATTGTGAAGCACAAGCTACATTCCTGATGGCTGTGCACATCTGTCATGCTACAAACTGAAGAGCATCTTGATCAGCTCATCTGCATGAGCTAACAGTTTATGAGCAAGGGGTTGAATATTGGCTTCAATGCACTGGGAACAATGGTGACAACATTGCCATATCTCAAAGTTTGTACCAGGTGAGTCCCATGAATGCTCACACAGGAGCAGAAAGAACACCATATGCAAGTTTGTCAGGACCTACGGAACCAATGCGAACCTCATGGTGACAACTTCCCAGATCATAGCATTACTGGTATATAGATGTATTGTCACTGCTCTGAGCTGGAGTCAGAACGGCAGTACATGGCATGTCAACATGTGAATTTCTCCTGCGGAAGCTGGCAGTCTGTGGCTTGGACAGATACACTCTTGGCTGGGTAAGGAACTGGCTGGAGGGCCAGGCCCAGAGAGTGGTGGTGAATGGGGCTAAATCCAGCTGGTGACCGGTCACGAGTGGTGTTCCCCAGGGGTCGGTGCTGGGGCCTGTCCTGTTTAATATCTTTATTGATGACCTGGATGAGGGCATTGAGTGCATCCTAAGTAAGTTTGCAGATGACACCAAGTTGGCTGGAAGTGTCAGTCTGCCTGGGGATAGTGAGGCCCTACAGAAGGATCTGGGTAGCTGGGATGAAGCCAATGGGATGGGATTCAACAAGACCAAATGCTGGGTCCTGCACTTTGGCCACAATAACCCCAGATGACACGACAGGCCTGGGGCAGAGTGGCTGGAAGACTGTAGAGGAAATGGACCTGGGGGTGTTGATTGACGCTAGACTGAACATGAGCCAGCAGTGTGCCCAGGTGGCCAAGAAGGCCAATGGGATCCTGGCTTGTATCAGAAATAGTGTTGCCAGCAGGAACAGGGAAGTAATTGTCCCCCTGTACTCAGCACTGGTGAGGCT
>PPHD01021908.1:0-13067 GCA_002909625.1 Bambusicola thoracicus | reverse complement strand
GGCGCCGGACGGAGGGGCGGGAGCGGCGCGAGCGGCGCGGAGGGGGGCCCGGAGCCTCCACAGCCCCAGAGGAGGGCTCCTGCGCGGGAACGGAGGGTGCCCAGCTCACCCTGCCCTGCAGCCGGCACGAAGGAAGAGCAGAGCAGAGCTTTTCTTTTTAAACTCTTTATTATGCAGAACATAGAATATAGTCGAATGGATTTTTTTTTTCCAAGCAGTTTTTTTTTTTTCTCCAGTTTTCTTTTAAAACATGCATTGTTACCTTTGTAAAGCCAATGTACCATCCATTTATCCTTTCCCTGCCCACACAGCATCCAACCTTCATGTTAATCCCCGGTGTAAAAAAAACTAGACATCTGGCATAAAATATCTGGGGGGGAGGGGGAGCCCATTTAAAAACTCTTATCTAAAATGTCTTATCTACAAAAGAATCCGATAGATATGTACATTATAGCAACACAGAGGCATAGGAACACAGTGCAATTCAGGATTAAGTGCCGTGACTCGGTAATGCCGCCCAGGGCTCGTGCAAACGTGGGCCACCATTGGCTTCGGGCGGACGGCCCAAAGCCTCAGGCTCCAGCGCTGCCCACCTCTCCGGCCGTTCCGACAGCGGAAGGCTGGGGCTGCGGTTAGCTCAGCACACCGTTAGAGGGTAGCAGAAACGCATGAGATTTGGCAAATAAAAACAAAAACCGGCTGCTTTGGTGCACGTTTCACATCACCGAGGGTGTTTCTGGAACCACGCCAACCTGTGACATACTCAGGTGAGACTCGGTCACCTCCTACTGAAATCGCTGCTCGCTGCCACCGCTGCTGCCGTCCCCCACCCTCTCAGTTACCCTCCTGCTCGCAGCGGCCCAGGGTCAGTCACCAATGTTTGCTACATAGGGACATCAGTGCAGAGCTGCACTGTTTTTGGCCTTCAACACACACCTCCCTGCTCCTTAACAGCTGCTGGCTGGGCTCGAAAGCGGAGCTGCGCCTTTCCTTCACATGGAAATGAGCGCACATATTGCTTAGCTAAGAGCACACAGTATTCTTATGTGGGTTAAAATCCACTGCATCTTTCAAGGTCAGTTTTAATTTTAATTCTTCATACCAAGAGTCACAGTTTAAGGCCTTCAACACACAACACCACAGCCATTAACTCCTATACCCACCCCTTCCGGGGATGTAAACTGTATCTGCCTCTCCTCAGTCACAGATAAAGCACAGCACAGCACTCACACAAACACGGCTGTGCTCTCAATTCACATCCCAACCCTTGAACAGACAACTTGCGAGACAGCGAATGCTTGCAGGAACACAAGCCATCACAACAACATGAGCTCCTGGGTTTTGTTTTCTTCCTCTTAAAACCACCACATTCGAGTGACACAGGCCGTATGACTGGTGCTTTCCCAGCTGGTGGTCCCACACCAGGTGCAGCACTGAGGCCAGCAGTTCCCCTGCTGAGGGATGAGTATGAGGCATGCACTGACAGCTCAGTGCTTCACCACCAGTAGGACAGATCACAACTACCTCTGAGCTCCAGACAGAAGCTGCAAGCCACACGGACCCCAGTGAGCCTGGCTTTCACAGGCTGGGTATGAACTGTAGCCATTTTCACTAAGCCATTTACTGGGCGCAGAGTAAATCTGCACAAGTTCCATTCTGTGATGAATCGAGGGAGCTCACGCACTCCAAACACAATGCTTGCTGCAAGATGTTCTCTCAGATGAAGCAGACAGCTCGTGCTCACGGCTTTCCTCTAACCTCTCCTATGATCTGTCTGAATAGATAATATGGCTTCTGATGAGAAGACAGGAATAAGTAAAGGATGTTTTAGAGGTAAAGAAATAAATATTTGCACAGAAGAAGTATTTGATTACTTGGCGTGGAAAAGTTTTAGAGAAGTATTCCTCTGGGGCACTGAAGTTGCATTCCTACCTTAAGGATCCTTGTTCCAGTACTCGTGAAAGATCCCCGCACACTGAGGAGTACTGACGACCGACCACCCCCTTCTCCAACCCCGCTGTATCAGGAAGTCAGATTTCCTTCATCCACACAGCACAGGGCTGGATCACTGATTTCACTGGAACACTCCCCTTCCCTGTTCTACCTGAAGGTGCAGCAGGTTCCACTTCTACGTTCTTTAAAGAGACAGCAAGAGGACAGATGATGCAATTCCTTCACTAAATGACCTCACCGCCTTAAGATGCTTGGTTAGATCACTCCTGAGATTTTGCCTAAAGCAGAAGCATACATCACCACCAAACCAAGAACCAGAACAGTTCTAAAGATGCTACCTCAAAGGGGAAAAAAAAAGCACAGAAAGAGTTAAATACACCATATACACATATCATACATAAGTTCACATCTTGCGTAAAAAAAACAAAAGCAATTAAAAAAAAGCAGCCCTGAATACTTGGTTACAAACACAAACAGAAAAACCACCCTACTTTGTTTCTGCTCTGCCAAAGAACTACAGAAAAATTAGAGAAAGGATGAATCAGGCTCAAGACAAAGGTCTCTGATTTGCAAAGGCCAGCCTTTAACAAGCCGCAGATCTCTGCTCTTCACTGATGCTGGGTAATAAGAGTCTCTATTTTCTTAACAGAATTGGATCAGCAGCTTCTGAACTCCTCACTGAGCTCAGCAGAGGCAAAATCTTTCTTGCTATGTTCTTTAGAGAGGCACGGGGAAGGTACCTATTGTATATTTATGAATAAGTTTAGACAATGTACAGTACGGGGCAAAATCCTTTGTTCAAAAGCAGCCTTCATTTTCTTTTGAATTTTGTCCCTCTTAAGAAATACCAGGAGTCATTTTCAATTAGAATGGCTCAGAGAAGTTGGCAGGGACTGGAGTCTATTTCTCAAGTAGCATTTCTTCCTTTGTGATCTCTTAAGATCGGTTCTTTCCTTTTGTCCTAACAGTAGAAATGAATGGAGACAGATTTCTAGTCAGTACATAAATATCAGATCAGCAGTCCTCCTGTACACTACAGTGACAGTGTGCATGCTGTAGGCTTGCCTACCACAAACCAGTAGTGGTCTGCTCCTTCACCTGTGGGAGCAGAGTGTTTCAAGAGGCGTGAAATGATTTTCCTGGCTTTCAAGCTCGGTGAATTGCTTACACAAAAATGCTCTATGTTAGACTTACTAATTTTCAGGAGCAGTTTTATCAGGCACCAAAGTTTGGCAAAACAGATTCCCCTGAATAACCGCCTCCTGGGGATGTTAGGGTGGGAAATGCGGCTTTCCCAAAAGGACACGGCGATGAAATGTAACCAAACAGTTTGCAAATGCTACTAACTGCCTGAATGATTTCTGAAACGTCTTTGAAACCTGGAATTCAAAGTCCTATGCAGACAGCAAAACAGCAGAAAAATACCAAAGGGCTGAAGTTTAGCATGAACACACTCTCCTCAAACAAGTACAACTGGATGAGAACAACTGGAATCCCAACATGGTGACTTATAATTTTAAAAGACTGACAGTTCCAGATGCAGTACATAGGAGTTATTTGAATTGCTGAGATTAATTCAGCCATTTTCCTCCCGTCCAAAAATAAGCTGCCCTAAAACTGAATTTCAGGAACATGATAAAGACTAGAGATGCATACTATCTGCTATAACTCTATAACCTCTAACTGAACACATCACAAGGTTCAAATTGGCCGACCACGCAGCAGATACAAGCGTGCTGTACCTCTTGGAAGGCTCAAAACAGCTCCCCACTGACCCACGGCCTTTGTCTCTGAGTCAGCTGGCTTTGTCAGCTCAAGCTGTTCCAGGACTGAGTCAACAGAATCAGGAGTGGAGTCAGGAAGGGGGATTCCTGCACTGACCCCCTCTTGTTCCCTGCTACAACCAAGAAAGGAAAAGAACAATCCTTTGAGGTAAAGCTGCTTCAAGTCAGAAAGCAGGTCATCTCCTGGAATGTTAGAGCTTGTCCTGGGCAGAATGCAGGTAAGAAAGTCAGAATGTTAAAGTAAGCTCAGTAACTGCAGTTTACTCTGTGGCTGAACAAATGAGATTACTTCATAGCTAGCAAGGCTGCACATGCAGGTTACAGACTTCTTGGGCTGCACACACACCTTGCTCCAGAAGGCCAGCAAATCAGCATTAGGGGACTGAAACAGAAATGGTTAACCTGAACCTATTCTGAAAGCAGTTTTAATTCTCATCTATTTAAATTTCTGAAATGCAATGGTAAAAGTGAAAGCAGTGTTTCTAATTTCAGCTACATTAACATATAAAAAGATCTATGAAGATGTGAAGATATTGTGTAGAAGAGAAACCAATTCTGCTTTAATCAACAAGATGTACTCACAGAACTACTTTGTTCCAGTGACCAAAGAGCTCTTTCCCTGTTTCTTGCGAGAATCAACATAAAATAACTTACACAAACACCACATTGCTTTGAATTGCAGTCTGCTTTAACTTTAAGATGAAGAATTTGTTTAAAAACCTCTGCAACTATCTGCAAAGAACACTGTGTTAGCCCAAACCCGAATTATGCAATGTTAGAGCATTAGTACTTTTACAGATAACCTGTATGTCTGGAAGGAGGAAGGAGTGTGTAAAAAGGAAAAACAAAACACACCAAGAACTGTACTGCAACTGATCCTGGTTGTCATAGTTGTGGTATCACTTAAACAACCCATTTTGCTCACTGAAAGAACTCAGGACGCAATGACTACATTACAGACCACCTCCAAGGTGTGCTAAAGCAAAGGTGGCTATTCAAAACTTGGATCAGAGCAGGACAGTCATTGATTTGACCTCACAGTAACAGAAATACGAAAAAATAATTGCAACTGTGAAGAGATTTGCTCTTCAGGTAAGGCCTACATAGACATGATATGCAGCCATCAACTGAGACTTCGCTGGCTAGCTGAAGCATGTGATACAGATCCAAGCTGTTCATACTCTCTGCATAAAAGCCTTGCACAACAAGAACATCTCATACATGACAAGAAACAGTGAATTAGTGTGGCAGAGGGTAGCAATCATTCTTTCACAGATCTGCATGAGATAAGTAGTTCTAAGCCATTGTGTAGGTCTGCTTATTTAGGGGTCCTGGACTTAACAGGAAGCAGAACTCTTGTGTAGTTTACTTAATTCCAAGAACATCTTTCCAGAACCTAGAAGCTACTAGATATGCTTGTTTGTGGTTTTATACTAGTTCTGAAGCAAAGACAAAGTAACGTGAAGATGAGAAACCAAGAAAGCAATACACGTTAAAACCACTTTTTTTTTGCCCTCCAAAAAACAGAAGTATGTCAGACAAAAGACAAAATAATCCCCATTTTAAAATTCACTAACAACAACAACACAATCTCTCCATCACTTACCCTATGTGAAGAGGACAATTACTGTCAAAACCAGGAGGCAATCTGGTATCCATACCGGGAAGGAGAAGTAGTTAGAGTCCCAGAAGTCTTACTGCCTGTGACTTGTAAAACTAAAGAACGTTTGGGAACAATGGTCCTATCAGTGATGTGTCAGCAACACATTTATTTTAAAAAAGCTATATTCAAGTTTTAAACAAGTAACTGCAAAAGAAAAAAGCTTTGGTTGATTATCGATCTTGTTAAATATGTCAAAGTTAGCAATCAGCAGTTTCTCTAGGAAGTCTCCAATCAACAGACAGGTCAGCTGACCCCTTACTACAAGTTCAGACGCCTCGCAGTGACACTGGAAACGCTGCCGTGCCAGCATCACACACGCTCACAACATCTCAGCCAGCATCCGGGAGGATATTGGTGCATCAGAGCTGATCAGCCACAGCCAATGTGGATTGCTGTGAACTTACTGAGACAAATAAATAAAAAAAAGCAACATGAAGAAATAAAGCCAAGCACCTCTAGGGCCAGACCCTGAAGACACGTGAATCAAAGCTTTTTTTTTTTTTTCCTTCTCTTCTCTCTATTTACAAAATGCCATTTAGAATTGATGTGGCCACTTCAGTATTGTGAGGAAATGTCTTTTACACTGAGCAGTCAGAAGTGTGTTGTTCACAGACTGTGGTCTGCATGCCACAGAGTGTCCCACGGGGTGCGTCCCTCCCACCAAGGCATATAGAGGGAACTCAGTCTTCTGTTTCTTCATATGTAGTCTCATCAAATGGTCGGTCCAAGAGAGGTACCAAACGGTGACGGGAATATTTCAGTTGCAAAAGGTCCCCAACTTCATTGATTTCTTTTAAAGCCTGAGAAAGAGACCACAGTGCATCAGCATGGGAAAAAGATGCAAGAAAGCTATCAGCACATCTTCCTTTTTACACGCCCACAGACCAAGTGGAAATTTACCAGACTAGAAGTACGTAGCTTCAGGTACGCACAACTGTTCGTTTTAATATTTGGCAGCCTCCAGACCAAGTGAGTGGCACAAGTAATTCCATCAAGAGTGACTGCACGTACCTGGCTATTCCAACTCCAAAGCATGAATATAGCAGCCAGCAATACTACTCTAATTTTCACTGTCAGCCTGATTAAAGCCATGCCTGTCCATGCAGGGATCCATTGAGAAAAGCATTCCTCCCTTTCTAGGAGGGTTAACATAGCCGAAACAGGAAAACATACTTGGAGATTTGATGCCTCTTTTTCTATCGTTCAGTATGAAAATACTGTATGTGCTGGTATACTACTGAAATACCATAATTTTTATATTACAAGACAATGAAAAATAGCCTATTTTATGCTAGCAGCTTTTCTTGATACATTTTAAAATATCTGTATTTGATTAGATTGAGTTGCCCATGTACAGCTAGAGATGTATTGCATGGGATATTTTTTTTTTGTCAAGGAAAGAAAAGCCATTCTGGGTAGGATCCCAAGGATTTTTTTTTTCCACCTGGAAAGAAGCTTTCTCTAACTGTAGCCATAGAGGAACACCTAGCCTACTGGTGGCCAAGAGCACTGCTAATGAGCTTGCAAAACCTTTCACTGTATGACCTGAATGCTGATCATATGAAGTTATCCAGAAATCAAGCACCTGCTAGCATAAGAAATGAGGAAAGTCCCTGCTCAGATAATCACGCAATCTCTTTGATAAGACACTGGCTCACAGTAGAATTTGTTAGAAGTCAGACCTTAAGCTTCTATTTCTCTGGAGACCACCCCTGGAACAAGGTGGTAAAAATAAGTCAGTTGCCGCAGACAAATGTGCAACTCTATGCCATGCTAATTACCTATCTTATCCATGGTGAGTGACAAAGATATGTGCAGAAGATGACTTCCAACTTAAGTGAGATTTTTGAACTCCCAAGGTTGGCATTCTGCACTCCCTTACATTTTAGATTTGTTCAGATAGGTGCATTTAGCACTCCTTCAGAATGCCACTAATTCAACAACAACACTCCAGTTTTAACATGTTCTGGGTCAAATGCCTGTCTCTTGAGAATAGCTGGCAGATGGAGGTTAATATCCCTACATGCTTTTCCTTCCTGGATGAATAGTCCAAGTTCTTATTTCTTTAAACAATGGCCCCTCGTGCTTGTTATATCTGGCAGCAAGAACCTCTCCATTCTAAAATCTGGGGGAATGACAAGACCAGAAGTTGGACCTCAATAAAAACAAAACCAAACAAGAGCGTGGGCACAGTTTGCCAGAGCTTAAAGTAAAGACCCCATATGGAAACAATTTAAGGTTAATTTCTGTTGAAAGAGTCCGTTAACTGTTATTCTTGAATGCAGATTTAGGATTTTATTAATTTAAAACAAAAAGGGCCATGTGACTAACAAAGACTACAAAGGAAATGGCATTGGCGAACTCTGATTTCAAGAGAGCGTAATATATATTTTTCATCACTAAAAAGAAAGCACCAACCCACAGGGATGCAGGTTATGAGGGACCTCACTCTGATCCTGAGCCAAATATTTTCAGGCAAGGAAGTTTTATTTACATAAAATGGTTAAAATTGTAACTGAGAACCGTTCCCCATCACATGGTTTTATTTAATAAGAACAAGGAAGCATTACAAATATCAGTATTTATAAGACAAGCTTCTCTTCCCCGTGTTCTGTCCTCAGATTAATTTTGTTCACAAAAAATGCCACGACAACAGCATTAGTATCCACGCACACATGGATGGGCTACCAAGTTCTCTGTATCACTGACTTATGGAAACTGTGCCAGCTCTCTCCACTTCCACTCACCTCATTTTTTTTCCTCTTGGATATCGTTGCCACAGTTCAGCCGAGGGAACCCATCTGACCGTCTTAATTACTAGCTGCCTGAAACTGATTCTGTTTCACTGTGTCAGCAGAAAGCCGAACACAGTCACTGACACAAAGACTTGCTACTTATTAACTCCACTTGCCAGTGCTCTGGGTTCAGGGCATGCAGACACTTTAAACTTTGAAGCAGTTTATGCCAACTTGGAACAAAGCCTTCACATAGCAAGCTAAAAATCAAGATTTCTCCATTCACTTCAAAATTAATACATTTTGTCCTGGATTCATTTTCTCGGGCAGACAAACCCTAATACATTAAACACCCATTACCCTTGGCTTGGAGCACTTAGCACCTGGAGATATACTCAGAGCTAAAGTCCTGAGTCCTCAGAGCTAAACACACAAAACTTTCTGGAAAGCTAGAAGACTTGTAGTAGACTGATAAGAGTGCTTTTTTAAGCAGAGTAATAAAAATTGCAGATTGGATTGTGAAGAGAGCAAGTATAGTACTTACAAACACCCTGTGAAACCAGCCTGCTATGGTAAAGACTCCCGTTAGTCACCAGAAGACAGACTAGCAGACAGCAAGATGGTGTGATTGCTCAGATAGCATCAGCACATCAAGTTCGCACAGTTTAAGTTGCAGCTCACTTTGCAGGAATATGATTTCAGAGACCTACTTTTTCTCCCTTTCCCCTTCTCCCACCCTATTCCCATTCATTCTCTCATGTCTACCTGGTCAAAAGCTATTGCCTCTCCCATTTGTTTCAATCCATTCATTCCTATTGCCATGCTCCAAGTAATATAAGTCTAACATTACTGATTTTACAATGGAGAAAAGGAAGAGAAAGAGAGAGCTCTCTCTCTCAAAAAAAAAAAAAAATAGCATTTCAGAATTATTTAGAACAGAAACAATTTACTCAGCATAATTACTGGAAAAGTAACAGGACAAGTAGCTGGGAAGGAATCCCTTTAACAGCTGGTTGTTGGAGTGTCAGGGTGGAATCCTTCAGGTCTTACAGGGCAGAAATAGTTTGGAAGCAACAAGTATAGCACCACAGATACAAGGCAGGTTGTTCTACTGACACAGAGCTGCACCTGATATACATACCAAACTCTACACGCCAATGCTTTACTACTTTTCCTAGCAAAACTGAAATCAAGAAGGGCCATTTTCTGCTACTGTTGTAGAAATTGTGTGGCAGCTACAGATTAAAGGCTTAAAACTACTTTTTTTTTGTTGATATGCTGATGTTTGCTTAAACTACAACTCCTATTTGCTGTTCATGTTATAAAGTGTTTCCACCTGATCATACCTGGACACTGGGCACAATTTCTCCTTCCTAGTTCTACAATAACTATTCCCAACCACCTTCTTGTCCACAATAGGCGTGAAAATAGTTTCAAGGATTTTTTTTCTTCATCATCCTCCCAAGGATCAAGGTGAGGTTGTCCAGCTGGCATTTTCTCTGATCATATTCTTGTCCTTCCTTGAGCACCTCTTCCAATCAACCATGATCTTTCACAGAGCTAATGAGAATGTCACAATGTTCCCTTTTAACAAGGGAAAAAAGAGTGTCTCAAGGGAATAAGACTATCCCACTAGCCTATCTGAAATGGGAAAAAGTCCCTGAAATTTACTGAAGACGGCTGTTCTGATTTGTTGGAGATGGCATCCATTCTACTACAGACAACTCTGAACGTTAGGTTTAATTAATTTGCATACCAAGCACTGAACCATCCTAAAAAAACCCAAACAAATACAAAAGAACCCACAAAAACTAGAATTGTTATCTCTGCTTATAGAAGCCATGAGCAAGACAGAGACAAGATGAGACACTTACTGTATCAAGCATCTCTTTGGTATGAGCTGCAGACAAACAGAATCTGGCTCTGGACTCGATGATGGGAGTTGCAGGGAAGCCCACAACCACAACGCCAATGTTCCGCTTTAGCATCTCACGCCCAAACGCACTGCCAAAAAAGGAAAATTGGTCAGAATGATACCTGTAGAGACGGAGCAGTGACAGCACAAAGGTCTCAGTATGTTTACCTATACACGCCTTTGTTAAACAAGCCTGTACAACCACAAGTTGGAGCTTCCAGTTCTTGCTCGTGGAGGTAGAACATCTAATTACAAAGGCTCTCTTTAATTCAATCCCAAGGTGGTCTTCCTCAAAAGCTTTCACTGTATTAAGTTCTAACAAAGCTGAAAGATTATATGTGGCAAGGCTGGTCTTTTGGCAGGCTCTTTCTAAAAGGATTTGTAACCTAAGCTTGAAAATCCTTCTGATAGGAAACAGGAACTAAACCTCACGAGTTTGACTATATGAGGAATGCTCCCTGCTGCAATATCCCAAAGCAAATGCTTCTGCTATTTCAAAATTGTTTGTTTCTACCAATTAAATTCAACTGAGGCACATTACAGAGCCACGGGATGTACCACTTTTTAAGTGTTTATCATGGGAACACTCCAATTGCAAAAAAAACCCAACAAAAAAACCAAACATCTAATCTAATGCTAAATATTTTTAAGAAAATAGCAAAAATCTCTTTATGTGTGAATAAGAACGAGCTTTGCCACTACATGTCATGTTTCAAACCAGTCTTTCTTTACATTTAGAAAAGTCTTAATATTCTTGTAGCACGCTAACTTTAAAGTAGATGGGCAAAAAAAATCCGTTAGACCTACCCAATTTTTGCTGGCATGTACAGCATCAGAGGCACAACAGGGGAATCTTCATTGCCGTAGATGATAAAGCCCATCTCTTTGAGTCGTCTCCTGAAATACCTTGTGTTCTCTGCTAGCTGCTGCACACACTCTCTCCCTAGAAAAGAAATTAAGAGACAACAAGACAATAGACACAACAGTCATAAACCACACGTGTAACCACAGCACAAGATCTCTTCTCACTTAGGTGCAGACTACAAATGCACAACTTGTGCTTACAGAAGTGTTAAAATAAAACAAACTAGAATTTAGTTTCTTCTTTCTCTTTTAATCAATTGCTCATTTTCTGATAAGGCTGGATGGAGAAGGACAAGCGTAATTGCCACATCCATCCCCCCTAATTTTTCCATATCTGAATTGTATCAAGAGATACAAAGCTGGCAAAACAGTACAGTAAGCTGCTTTTAAACAAGCTGCAAAATTTGCTCAAAATTCACTGATACCTGCATGTTAAAGAATGGTTTGCTTACAGTTTGAATAGCTAATGAATATTGATCAGCTGAGGCTTCTCACCACGTATTTTTTCTGCCTGTCTGTACTGACAGATTTACTGCATTCCTCTTAGATGTGCCTGCTGGACTGATCAAGAGGCTGCTCCATAACCTTTCTCACTGAAAGAGAGCTGGGCTTAAATTAAACAGATTACCTCTGATAATCCAGCTCATTATGCACAAGCAGCAGCAGCCAATTTCTCATGTGATCAGCCAATTCTGAATTGATTTTTTTGACATTTGGCAAAATTCATACACAGGACATTAGATTGTCAGTAAAATTCAAATATTCCAGCTACTCAGATATGCATGGAACAACCTATTTATCGGCTAAATTCTAACCCAGCACAGCGTATTACTTTTCTGTATTGCCCAAGAAAAGATCCATACCATCTTGCTCAAGCAATTGACAATAATGCATTTCTGTTTAGCTAGTATTCTAATATGCTTAAGAGATTAAACGCTATGCCACTGATGAGACAATGATAGGTAACAATTATAATTGCTTGTCTCAGGTCCACACTGTATATTTTTGGATAATTGATCATCCAGACACCACCTTCATCAAATGAGTAATTCCTATGCTTAAGCACGAAATCTACAGCAGTGCTGATGTATGCCGCAGTGAAGTCGGCTGCTAGATATTAATAGCCCCCCTTTAAAGCTGTAGATAACATAAGGTGATTACCCAAAAGGAATGCCAAGCCTCAAAGAAACATTCACACCCACATATCTATGCTCCAAGCCAGAACAAATGTAGTTTTAAGAACCTATACAGTTTTTGTAGCCAAGAGTATCAGACATTCCACCCACCACCACGCAATCAAAGGCAAAATCCCATCAAAGAAGTGTAAGAAAAAGGAATGAAACCTGTTAAGTTTGCAAAACTTGGTCTGTCATTTGTGGGCAGGAGCTGGTACTTTTAATTATACTTGCTGCCATTTAAGACACCCCTTCTCCTCCATTAACAGCTTGCATTCTTAATCTTTTATCCCCTAAAGTTCCTAGAGAAGCTTAATTTTTCTTCCCTTCTTCACCCCAAATCAGGAAGACTTCGTTAAAATGCATCTTGTGTTTTATGAAATTGACTTTGTAAGTGGCTCGCATTAGATCAGATCCTCTAGCTGAGATTCCTACGCTTTCAAACTAACGACTTGGTTATTCAAATACCCCAGCCTGCAATGGGAGGTTTAACAAATACAACAGAACACAACCCAAAAATAAAAAATCCCATGAACAAAGAATCAAACCAGGCCTAGCCCAGAAGACAAGAGATAGCGGACTAAATAGCACTACTTGCATTTCTAACATTCAGGCAATCAGTAAAACCACAAATGGCTAAGGACAGCTTACAAGAGCAACCTATATGCAGGGGAAAAAACATGCTACCACCGTATCTCCTGAGAAAGTTGCATCTGCTTGTCCCTGTACAGAAAAGCACAACTTCTGACAACATTTCATGTCAGTGATTTATAATTCTATCAAAAGAAACATGAAATTTCATGGCTGCAGGAGCACTGAAATAACACACAATGCTGGATGCAACTGCTGTGATCTGCCCCTCTTCCACAGCCAAGAATGCAGACTCTCCCATACGACACAGCACGGAGTTTACAGTACACCTAAGCAGGAGATGAAACTTCCGCACCTTCATAGTTTTCCAAATTGCCAGAAACCTTC
>PPHD01021907.1:0-13067 GCA_002909625.1 Bambusicola thoracicus | reverse complement strand
AGTAGCCCCAACCCAGACTAACTCACCTTTACTCCTTTTCCTCTGCCCTGCTACATAACAGCACCTACACGCACAGCATCCACTCACCATCATGTGGTTACTGGGATATATGCTTTCATCTGCAGTCAACTAAAGGGCAGCTACGGCAGTGTCCATGCTGTAGTCTTTCAGACTTCCTGTGGTGGGAAATGCTAAGCAGAGAAAGCCGCCAAGACAACCTCAGAATGCCCAAATTCTCTGGACTGGCCTTCAGGCACTTATGAACTCCCACAAGGACCCCTGCAAGGGCAGATGCCCCATGGGCATCCCTTGGAGTCCTGCACTTGTCAGTAGTCTCCACTCTCTCCTCTAGGCACACTTTATTGTTGTACAAAAAATCTGCCTAGTTTTGGGGAGAAGAAAGAAAGCAAAGCACCAATTGAACATTGGCACCCCATAACATATTCAGCATTTGCGAAATAGGTTGCATTCTTCAGAAACAGTGCTTACAGTTAAGCACCTTAAGCAAAAAGAAGGCGCGTATTTTCTCAGAGCATCACTTCTGAGGCAGAACAGGAAGAGCAATCCCTGCCACAATGGCACATCTCCACCTGGACTTCCCAAACTCTGTTCGTACAAACAGCAATAAATGGACAAAGTCCGTGAAATCTCATTTGGTACTTTGAAACATTTCTCGTGGAATCTCTGTATTGTAAGGTTGTGGTTTCCCCAGTTGTTGAAGTGCAATAGACTCTTGATGAATACATTCTCTGATTTCCCAGCAAAGCTGTGGAGGAGTTTTTACTCACCGTGTGACATCCATAAAATACAACCAGTGGGCAGCAAGCGCCCTGCTTAGCAGGGATGAGGACTTGCACTGAGCTCCAACAGCATGGATGTACCCAATCACAGCCAGCCAGTCATACATCCCATGGAGAAGTTGTGGGTGCCCCATCCCCGGAGCTGCTCATAGCCAGGTTGTATGGCACCCTGGGCAGCCTAAGCTGGTGCCTGATTGGCACCCCAGCTGGAACAGGATGATCTTTGATATCCCTTCCAAATCAAGCCATTCTAGGATTCTTTGATAGCATGGATTCAACAGGTTTTATCAACTTCATTACGGTGGTATCTTAACATTCTCATCTATTTCCTTTGTTCCTTATTCACTGATGCACTCGTTCTGCAGATCACAGACTGAGTTGCAGATAGCATTAAAAAAAAAGAAAAAGGAGATTTTACCACTGCTTTGTAAAGGATCTTTTCAGGAGCTTCTTTAATTTCTCCACACGTTGTAGAACAGAACACTGCAAAATTGAGAGGCACATTTTTCGAAAGTTTGAGGGAAAGAAGTAGGAAGAAAATGGAGAAAATCTAGCTTAACAACTCTTTCAATTTTGAAAATTGCAATTTGACAGCAATCCTGTGGGCTGGGAAATAAACGTTCATGCCTTTGCCTCTATAGTCATTTGATTGATGTCAAATTGCTTAAGATGAAATAAAGAGTGAGATGCAGTCACATTTTTCCAGCTCCTTTCTATAGAATTGGGGTCACAGTATTTGGGATCAAAAAGTTATTTATGACATTTATTTTCTACCGCTGATTGCACTTTAGCCTCTCAAAATCTTGGTTTTATCAAAAAGATGGGCCTTTCTATTTAGAATTTCCCTGCACCATGGCTTCTCAGACAGAAAAGGCACACTTCTGGTGCAGGATGCCACCATTTTCAAGGCTTGATCCTTCAGTCACTATGGTTCCTGATGCTGACCATACAAAACCCTTTCAATGAATATATTTTAAAGCGTGTAATAAGACTCACTGACTTTGAGATTCTCTCATTGTCCAGAGAGGCTGTGGATGCCCCTTAACTGGAGATGCTCAAGGCCAGGTTGGATCAAGCCCTGGGCAGCCAGGTCTAGTAATAAATGGGGAGGTTGGTGGCCCTGCCTGTGGCAGGGGGGTTGGAGATTCATGGATCCTTGAGGTCCCTTCCAACCCAGACTACCCTGTGATTCTGATTCTGCGACTTCAAAGAGTATACACACAATATGCTTACACATAGGAACATCCCTCACCCTACAGATGAAGGTTCCCACGCGGTTTTCTCTTACAAGCATGCTACAGGATGAGCAGGACAAGTCTTCCCAGCCAATTCTCACAGAACTGGAAGTAGGGGATCCTCAGTGGCTTCCAAATTCAGGCTAAAAACCTCACTTTTAGATAGTCAGAGGCAAGTGGGATACATCTGGCCACTGATCCTCCATAGGAATTAGACAACTAAATGGTGCTTGCTTTTTTTAATGGCCATTCCACTCCTGAACCTGAGGCTGTCCCTTAGACACTGCTATTCCCAGGTGCTGTTCCATTCATAATTTTACAGCATTTCTAATTAAAAAAAAAAAAGAGCAGACAAGAATCACCTTATGAGCAACAGGAAGAAAATGACTGAAAAAAAAAATAAGAAACTCAGAGTAATCAAAATTACCATTGATTCTTTTTTTTCTTTTTTAATTAAGATTTGTGTTACTGCTTATTTTACACATCCTACATCTTTCCACTCATTCCAGCACCCTCAGTGTTATTCCAACATGAGAAACTTCAGAACAGCCCTCCAGAACAGAAAACAAACCCCCCCCGCCATGGCATTTAATACTGCTATGACATGCATAAAAACAAATGCAATTAGTCACCAATGGTAGAGCATTACTAAAACTTTATAAAGATAATTACGTGATACAAAAAGCAACTAACAAGACCATTCCGTGCTGGATATTACCCAGGAAATAAATAAATAAATAAACCTGTGTTGCTGCTTCAATACTGTCTAATGCTAAGAATTGGCAGAAAAACATCTATTCTATGAATAATAGCTCAACAGTCCCAAAGGACATCAATACATGAATAAGGAAAAAAAAAATCTCAAGCCTTTCCAAAATGGTGCTAATGCTCCACTGAAACTTAATTTTATAATTTACTGGCAGTCAAGATGGCAGGAAATAAAATAATTTGCTATATATTCTGCACAACAAACCCCCTGCTTTTCCTGGGAAGGGTAATTATCCCTAAAAAAAAAAGAAAAAGAAAAAGAAGAAAAAAATACGACATCTCATATTAAGCTAAAGTCTCATCAAGAAGAGAAAGAGTGCCTCATTACATGTAATTACCAGGGAATTAGAAACATCATTTAACTAAATGAGCGAATAATGCTCAGGATATTGAAGAAACTTGCCTGCACTTCTGCAGAGCACTCTAAGTCCCATTACAAAAATTGCACCTCTTTAATGGAATAATTTTAGGCCTTGTCTGCCTTGCTTTAAAAATAAAGAGCCTCAGAGAGGCAGAAAGAGGCTGAAACTACCATAAACAACTGTTGAAAAGAGCTGCAGAGTAGGAGTAGTCTCTACTGGATACCATGATTTAAAATGACTCATAATCTAACATAATCATGAAAATTAAACCTAAGGACTTGGGTGGGAGGATGGGAGAGAGGGAGGGAAACGAGTTACCCTTTTTAATTGTACTTACTCAAGACTACAATGTATTTATAATTATACATTATAGATAACGGGTGAAAGATTCTGGGTTAAAGGTAAATCTTATACAGAGGGATGAAAGGCTGCCACATTAGAGCCAGTTAAAAAAAGAAAAGACACACACCCACCTATCGATGCTTACTGTCCTGCAATGCAATTTTTTTCCTAATAGCCAAGAGTTATAGGGGGATTAATAATGGCCACGATAACGCAGCGCACACGAACTGCATAAAACATCATTTCTGTTTTAGAGATATCATCTCTGCCTGTAAAGGCGATTCTGTTGCCTTCAGGAAGAAATAAAATCTAGTAAGTATTATTTGCTGCCATGTTGACCTGGTGCTAGAAGAAACAGGGTTCTCCTCACTGGTTTTAGTCAGAGGAATGGCCTTGAGGTCATACACCACACCAAAATCTCTTTGAGATGAGACAGAGGAAAAGCCACATCTATTTCCTAACAGAGAAAAATGGAAGATGCATAGGACTGAAACAAGAACCAGGGGGATACAAATGATTCACCATCTGCATTGTACACACTTCCTCTATCAACATTCCCATTCTTTGTTTCCTTCTCTCCATAAAAACCTCACCATATTGATTCTAGGCAAAGGATGGCTGTTTCATTACTGTAAACCAACCCACAGCAGACCAAGGTGCTAACAGACCACAAACTGGAATAAGAGGAAGGAAAAGGAATTAGGATCCCAGAAGTCCTGAATCTTGACACCTCTGCTGGATAAGTCAGCCTGTCGCTGATAGCAAAAGGGAAGGAGCAGCAGAAGGCCCACAGCCCAGCACCACGCCAGCACTGAGGGAGGGCTGCCGTTCTGAGCACCGAGATGGGGGGTTTGGCATGGAAGGCCCAGGGGGGCTCTTCAGCTGCATCCCAAAATCATCTACAATATCATCACTATTTAAACATCATCCAGACAAAAGCAACGGGGAATGTGGTCCTCTAGCACTTGATGAGTGTTGGTACTCTGGAGCTCTTGGGATATAAAAGCCAAGGAGTGGCAGTTTGGTCCCATATCATCAAAGCAGCTGATAAGGTCTTGATTCCAACAGAGGCTGTGCACCTTCTGTTTGCCGAAAAGCCAGATTTCTATGCTGTATCACTTGCCAACACCTACCAAAATAGGTTTCGCCCAATGCTGTATTGATCCAGATATTTTATATAATGGGTACTTCAGCAAAAGGCATTGTTCTCACAAAGTAACTGAAGAAGGGAGCTGGAAGGTCTTAACCTTAATTGATTTTTTTATTCTGGTTTCCTAAGGAAATGAGATTCAGCGGAGGGTTGTTAGAGTTAGGGTACTATGGTTAGTCTGCTTGATGATCTTTGAGGTCCTTTCCAACCTGAGTAATTCTATGATTCTATGATATCGCCTGTGTCTGCCTGCCAGTCCGCTTCTCTCCTCATCCCTCTAATAACTGTGGGACTGATAGACCAATTACAGCCAGGTTGGCTACAGGAACACTGTCTCAAAGATACCATATTCCTGAGTCTCCGAGTCTCACAAGAGCAGGCAGGTTTCCTTACGTTTCCCCTACAGAAGGTCCTAGGAATCAAACTGAGAAAAAGCTCTCTCCTGTTTGTGGAGAACATTAAATCTAAACTCCATTTCTCAGACGCCAAAGGCTTTGGTCAACCTGGTCTGTTGGGAGGTGTCCCTGCCCATAGCATGGGGTTGGAACTGGAGGAGCTTTAAGGGCCCTTCCAACCCAAACCATTCTATGATTTTACGATCCTACAAATAACTGCAAAATCCAACTCCATAACTCACTAACTTAATCCTTCACCATTCAGACAAATTTTGGTTTTTGGTATGGACAATCTTGGCAACAACACAAGACGTAAAGGAAGAAGAGAAACAACTGGAGATCAGGGAAAAAAAAGTACAATTCATATCTGCATTTGTAGCCTCATATCGATTTGCACCTCCATCAAAAAGTTTAATTCCAAAAACTTCCTTCCCTACCCCATCCTTAAAAATCTCAATTGCAACCCCATTATCTGCCTAATTAAATTCTGAATGCATAAAACTGTTAGACCCATCTTTTGGGAGGCTGTACGCTTTAATCACAATTACATGCTACATATTTCATGATATATATCTTTTGCGTATAATTAGGGATAAAAAATGTAATCCCAAAAAGATGTTTAATAATTTAAATACTGAGGATTTGATTAAAAGCATTTGAGGATTGCAGATGACAGAGAAAGAGCAGCAACTCCATTATAACCAAGGGAACAATTCAAGGACTTCAAGCTATGCTTTTGTTTCAAACCGAGCACCGCGATCTTAAAAAGAAGTATTTTGAGCAGGAATGGATGGATGCATTTCCCCACATATATTCCCATCCTTTAATCTGTGGAAACGGACCTTTTGCACAAAAGGCCAGATGTTTCTGTTTAGAGAGGTTTACCTGCTTCTCACTGTGTTTCCCTTCGAAGTCTCATTAGCAGAAATTAATGACCGCTGGCAGAAGCAGGGCACTTATCTCCCTGCTCAGCACTGCATCGTCGTAGGCCATGATGTAAAGGAAGTCTCGGCATGAAAAATAAAGCAGCCTTAATGTAAAACATACAGATGGAAGAGCTAAAGCCAAAGTCATGTCGTCAAAAAATGTAACATTTATACCTTGTCACAGTTTGTGCTATCAGTCAACGATGCAGAGGATGTTCACATCTCCCACCCTCCTCCAATCTGTTGCAACTATCTTCCACTAAAGTAGTAAGCAAAGCAAATCTCTGCATTCTATTAGCCTCTTTCTACGCCACTTAGCATTACTATATATCAACGCATTAGTAATAATGTATTTCTGCATAAGAAAAAAAGATGCATTTAAGAAGATTCCTCTGGGGATCTTAAGCCTCCTTTAACAATTTGGCCTCGTTTACCTTCGCACAGAAAGCAACATTTGTTCAACTGACCAAAGAATTACATCACAGAAATAAAAAGATTAGCTAAAATAACTCCCTGCAGTAAGTCTACAGCACTGCCCCCCCCAAAAAACGAAACCAATTACATGAGCTAGGACTCAAGAAATCTCTGCTTGAGTACTGCCTTTACTCTGCAACATGGAAATTCACTTCCTTATTCTTTGTGGACATCTCTGGAATGAGAACATCAAGAATGTTTCTTTTCTCTGCACCTTTCACTGCCTTATCTATTTCCAAGAGCAAGTTCTCCAGCCAGGATCATTTCTTGCAACGCATCCATGCAGGGCTGAGAATAAGGCAATTACCGTGTGCTGTGCTGTTGTCCCTGCAGAACTGCAGCATTATGCAGAAACATAAGCAAGGATAAATAACCTGTACTTAGTTAATTATTAGGAACACTTTGGCTTTAAAGCTTCAGCTTCACCTGGTGCTATACCTTACTCTATCAGAGGAGAATATAGTGATTTTCTGTAACAGATGCTGCTTGCCAGGCTGTGACATCAGCTGATCCAAGGGTTGCTCCAGCACAGCTGATGGTGACTGCAGCCATAAGTTTAAGGTTGTGATTATGAGATTGGCACAAACTTTCTGTAAATGAAGTATTTATACAGCCAGTGAAAATCAGGAACTCTGCCTTATTGACCCAGTTAAGTCAAGAATGCTGACAAACATTTTTTACCTTAAGGAATACCATTGCCTTTCTCAGCAGAGCAAGTCCCGCTGGCAGACGCTGCTGAGCACAGCAGCGCAAGGCTGACACTGGGTTTTGTCACTGATGGCATTTTGGGCCATGGAGGAAAACAAAAGCCCATTTCATAGGTAAGAAGTTTAAATTTAAAAAGAATAGGAACAAAGAACACTGGTTTGTGGGGACAACACCAATGCCAGGAGAATGAATGACTGGAAACAAACTCAGAAATACAACAGCCAGCACTGGCTTCTCTCTCATGGCCCAAAATGGAACCAGTTACAGCTACACCATCCCTGGCAGAGGCTTGAAACATTCCACAGATGGAGATTCTGTCGTTTACTCCAGCTATTTACTCCCGGGCTTAACCATCCTTACACTTAGCAAGTTTTTCCTAACGCCTGGACTAATCTCTGCTGCAATTTGAGCTCATTACGCCTCGTCCCAGCCCCAGTGGACAGGGAGAACCGTTTATTTCCTTCCACTTTGCAGGTAATCATGGAGGGCTCTGAAGACCTATTACATCCTCTGCGTTGCTATCATGCCTTAGCACATTCACATCTTTTTATCTATAGGAAAATGTATGATACAGTCAAAAAATGTCACACACCAGCCTTAATGAATAAGGGATTTCACAGTAAGAGTCTTTAGCATATTAGTTATGGGTAACTGGGCGATTCCTATGCTTGACTTTACATTTCTAACTTCTGCATGGCTAAATGCATTGTAAAGCATCACTTCAATATTGTTTCAAACAAAGAATTTTGCTGTGGTTCAGAACCAATGCCACCTTGCGGGAGTACCAGAAGTCATATCAGTTGTATATTGACTAAAAAATGACCGGCGTTGTGGTTATGATTATACTAAACAACATAAAAGCAGCTAATGGTGTAACCACCAGAACAGATGCCTGCTAGTCAAAAGAAGCAGCTTCTGCTCCAGGCCGCTAATGCCAATCACTGATGGTGGACATGTCATTTAGGCCAACATTTGCAAAAGCATCCAACAGTAGATGGCCCAAAACGGGCTGTTTGTATCTTAACAGATGCACCAACTGAATTACAGCTGAACTGAACGACCAAGGGACCGCAACTAAAGAAAACCTGATGTTTTCTCAAGGCAATAAAACTGCTGGCTTCTTGTAGAAGCAGGAGACAGCTAAGCAGGATGGAGCTTGCAATACCTACACTGATCTGCAAAGATCATTCTCAATGGCATCACTCAAATCTGTGCGTTCTGATATTTAAGATCAGCGTAGGCACCGGTTTGGTCTGGAAAATGCACATCTTAAGGACACATTTTTTTATATATAATTGCAGCAGCAACAAAACACATCACATCTGAGATGCAGCAGAGCTAGAGATCTATGTAGCAGCCGTACACTGATTATCTTGAAGTAGTGGCCAATAGAGAAAGTATGCTTACCAGCAGAGTTCTGTAACACTCAGTGCACAGATGCCACTTGGCTCCTAATCCCAGTGTTACGAGGCTCTTTTGAGACCCAAGCCATGATCTTTTTTCCTGCAGGCAGTCAACAGTGATTGATGGCTCTATAAGAATGACAGCTATGACTCCATGTCTTTCTACACAGCCCTCTGCCCTACAAAAAGCAATGACTTCAGGAACATTTTTAGATCTCAACTCCAAGAGTTAGCATACCCTCTCTGTTAAGCTGCTTACCATGTAGATCTCTAAAGGTTCGTGTCAGGATTTCTCTGCATTGTGAACCTTTGCCTTGACCTGTGTTTCTATAAGACACCTTAAAAGGATGATTCATCTCACACACACTAAAAAACCATATATCCATACCTAACAGACACAGCTGTATCGCTGACCAACCCACATTTCTCCTCTCTGCAGTTACGCCAGGTTGCTGCACTGCCTTCTACAGGCTGCATCTACATAAAATACCAACACACGACAGAAATTTCTTAACCATTTATAAGCCAAAATATAATTAAGTCCAGTCGCTCTCCTACATTTTGTGACCACTTTTGTTTGCCTTGTAAGCATGCAGATTGTAGTACATCACTACTCAAGCTCTGGCCTTTTCTTTTTTTCCATATTTACCATTGAAAAACTGCACAGGTTATGTGTCTGTAGTATTAGCCAAGCCATTTTCAATGCCCCTCCTCATTCCTCTCCTGTCTTCCCCTACCTTCCTCCACCTGTTACTTCACTTAGCTTCCCACACTTAATGTGGGAATGTACCCCTGTACATTCCCACTCTATGCTCTCTTCATTTCACAAATCCCTTTTTTTAAAACAGAAAACCTACCTTTCCATTATTCCCAGCCTGTTCTACCATCCTCATTTTGGGTCTCTTCTCTTTTCCTCAATGTCAGCGTTGTACTTCTAAGTAACAAAAAAATAAAAATCTATGGGCTAAATCCTATATTCCGCAACGTAATACTCTCTTAATTGAGAAGAAATTGAAGAGATACTGCCTACATTTGCTCTGCAAATATACGTGTGGGCAAATATAAATACATATATACATTGTGCTCTGGAACACTTAATGGTTTGGGCAGGCCTAATAACCAAGTCTGTTGTCTCAACATTCAGCCACCTCCCAGACTAGGGATTCTGCTCCCAGCCTTCAGTTCCCATATTTAGGTTCCAGCCCCAAACTATCATCCGCTTCCTCTCAAAAAGCCAATAAAAATATTATTCTCTTTAAAAAAAAAAAAAGGAAGTGTTATCACTTCCTAAACTGACAGCAGAAAATCAACTTTTGCCCAACGTTCTGTAGCCATTAACCCTCAAAGCAAGAAAAAGAAAAAAGCCACTATCACTACCTGATAACAGCTCAAGCTTGTTAGCTTCCCGCAGAGTCCAGCTTCCTCTCCACGTCCACCTTCTCTGGAATGATTTGTTACCGTTTCTGTTGTCAGCCAAATTGTTTTCTTTAAGGTAATAGAGTACTCCCACTGACTGGACAGGCATTGATATCTCAGAACAGAAGCATGAATCCAACCAC
Source organism: Bambusicola thoracicus (assembly GCA_002909625.1). Lineage (NCBI taxonomy): Eukaryota > Metazoa > Chordata > Aves > Galliformes > Phasianidae > Bambusicola > Bambusicola thoracicus. Next base: position 2,945 of record PPHD01021907.1, on the reverse strand, counting down.
TAGAACTGAAGAATGCTGGTAGGTTAAAGCTTTGGTCTTAATGTGTGCTTCAAAAAAGATTGTTACACAACATATTTTCAAAAATCTAAGGATATTTATTGAACATTTGAGACCACTGCAGGATTTCATAATGAACAATACTACAAAATTGTTGCAAGTTTATAAAGGTATACAGAAAATAACCTACAGGAGGGAACAAGTTGAGCAAAAGTGCTAATGAGACCATATGTAAGCAGAAAAGTAACAGTGGATTAAGACATAGGACAATGTACAAAGAAATAGTTCTTAGTTAAAAATAACATCTAAACAGGCTGTTCTTCCCGTTTCTATTACTTCATCTTAGTCTTGTTAGGAGCAGGTGGGCAACTCTTGTAGACCTCCACTGATATCTCTTCTCTACGTAGACCTGAAATAAATAAAATGCACTTCAGCAAGCGCTTTGTAAATATTATTGTAAATAATCATGAACAGGTAAAACACTCAATATTTTAAAGCGCAGAAACATGTAGGCAGACCACATTCACTTGTGGCAATACAATACATCATAATTCAGCAATCAAAAGCTTAACGCTAAGTTTATATCATACAGCTCCATTTAAAGATGTGCGGTGCAGAAACGCACAAAGATCACTACGAAAACATAGAAGAGCAGTAGCTTTAGCAGCAAGCAATTTATTTTTAGACTACAACAGAGATGACTCACACTACTGCAACGCTGAAATATATGCATCATTCTTAGTGCACTAAGGTTGGCACAAGCAACTTATAAATGTCAGGAAAGCATATAAACCTTGTTAATGTTTTCAGAAATTCATTTAAAGATAGAAACAGGTCCAAAAAGATGCCTGTCTAAATGCATTGCAATTACGTTACAATTATTTTCCAAATACACAGATATGTTCTGTCTTTTCTCAGCTCATTACTGACTCAAACAATTTGCCCTTCTGGGATCAATTGTTTGCTAATAAATAATTGTTTACAGTCACAAAATGATATTAAGGAGTATTCTTATTAGTTTTCCTTCTACAGCCTAATAAGATTCAAAACTAGCTGAATCCCAAGAGTCTAACCTTAACCTTGCTGTGTTTAACAGCCCAGGAAATGATGAACCATCTGTTTCAGAAAATAATGGAGGGCCAAGAGGAAATATTGTTTAATTGTAGATTAACCTCCTCCTACGGCAGAATGAAGCATCCTACAGAATTAGCAATCATAACTAGCAAGGAACGAGAATAACTGAAAGCAGCTCTTGCAATTACAAAACCAACAGCAGCAAGTAGCCTTTTATCACCTCTTTTTTTTCCTCCTTTAATTCCTCCCCAACATACGTAACAAGCACAACCTAACTTTAAATATAAATGAAGAAAAATCTGCTTTGGACTTTTATACGTGAGGAAGCCACAGAAATAAATATTGAAATAGTTACGTCTTCCTTTTCCCCCGTGAGTAACAAGATTGTTTTAAAACCATCATCTCCAAACAGGAGACGATGCATTTATTCCTTCGTAACTTCCACCTCACATCTCTACTGTAAGGAAATGGCAGCTGCAAAGCAACATACAAGTCACTTAAGGGAAGGAAGGAATGGTCTTGGTTTAAAACTGAAGAATTTGGATCAGTTATTTATTTGTATAGGTCCGTGTGACATTAAATAGCTGGTTGTCTCAATTAAAGGGCAAAAAGTTTGAGTAATAAAACAAACAGTGACAAACTACAAGGATTTGAAAATAAAAAGTAATAATCCTGTGCTGGAGTTCTGCAATTCTGCACCGTGATGGCAATTTTTAATGTAACGTTCATGGCTAAACAAGCTTAGCAGGAATCTTTTACCCCATAAATCAGTTTGCCCCATTTTGACAGCAACAGTGACAGAAAAGTGCATTATCAGAGGGCTGTGAACTCCAACACACAGCAACTGAAAAAGCCAGCTCTCAATTTTACACATCCATCCCCTCCTGTAACAGCTGGGTGCACACAGAGCGTGTACAGATTTCATTAATTCCAAGTTCTAAATATCCAAACACAGTGACATTTACTCAAATGAATTATTCTTGAATTCCTCACTTAATTCTTGAAGCAATGAGCTAGCAATAACTCCACAGCTTCATATAATAGCACCTATTCAAAAAGGATAAGAGTTTGACATTCTTCTCCTGCTAAACAACTAGGCACAATTTTATCCATCAGACGTCTATCAACCTACGGATATTGAAAGCTTGGGCGAACAAGATAAAATCAAAACCAACCCTACTGTCAAGCTGCACTATCTACTGGCATCAATAATGCTATTCATGAATTTAGGAAAATTAATAAAATCTTGGGCTGAATGCTCAGAAAGGCTCAAACACAGGCGATGCATACTCACTTAGGTTTTGTTTCTGCATCTGTCACTTGGCGAATATAGATACCATCTTCAGGATGTTCAATGTCATCCATTTCATACATATATGAAGAAGCTATTGCAAGGGTGGTTCCATCGTTGCTGAAGGCAAGTGATGCTATGCTTGTGGGATACCGATGGAACTGACACAGCCGCTTTTTGTTAAACGGATCCCAGATATTTACAAACCCATCAGAACCTCCTGAAAAATAATTTTTAGACACCATTTGCAAGTGATACATGGGAGAACGGTAATAGATACAGTGAAGTAAAAGGATGGGAAAGATAAATTAAGAACCGCGTGGCTACGTGGAATGACTTTGTCCGTCAAAACACAGTATTATACAGAGGTGCATTACTCACTGAAAGCACAGTATTTCCTGATCTCTGATAAAGGAATTAACTCCTGCTGCATCCCATAATTTTAAAACCATGCTCAGAGCAAGAATTACAATTTAAAGACTTAAAAAAATGAAGGGCATATGAAATAAAGGCTGACCTGTTCCAATCACAAACTATAGAAAACGATGCAAGCGTTAAGAAAAATGAGTATTTACTCTACCTG
>PPHD01021906.1:0-13069 GCA_002909625.1 Bambusicola thoracicus | reverse complement strand
TCCCTGCTTACCTGATTTAATCTGTGTTTAGTATTAAAAGGTAGAAAAGAGAGGACATTAGTATATAGCGATTTAATTCACACTGTGGCAGTGACTATTTATAGACCTTTAATAATTACAATGCCAATTTAAATTGCCCTGTTCCACTTTTTTAGGTACTGGCAATTGCAGGAGATGATAAACTCTTTCTCTCCAGGAGGGTGAATTAATAGGTATCCCAGTGGGCCTGCAAGGGACAGGGTTGGATGGCATTCCTCGAATGCTTAACACCTAAGGAGCTCAAATAAGATAGCGAAGAGAACCTGTAGAAAGAACATGTGGATGCAGAAGAAAGGCCTTTGCTGATAATGGAGGACTCCAGGGAACTGGCGTTTTGGGTAGCATTAAGCTTCAGCAGCTGGAAGATCTTGTTTGGAGCAAATATTAGTAAACGTTCCTTTAGAAATGAAATCAAGTATTCTTTTCTCTGCCTCCTGGTGTGTCCTTCTTCCAGCTCTCCTCCTGAGGGGCAGTGCTGAGCTCTGCTCTCAGGACAGCAATGGGGCCTGAGGGAATGGCACAGAGCTGTGTCACGAGAGGGTCAGGTGAGGGTAGGGAAAGGCTGTGCCCAGAGGGCGGTGGGCATGGCACAGCCCCCCAGCTGCTGGAGCTCAGGGAACACTGGGCCAGTGCTCTCAAACTTTGGGTTTGGGGTGATCCTGTTTGCAGCACAGTCCAGTGGTGGACTTAACCAGTTCCCTTTGAAGATGGATGGGAAACACTCAAGTTGTGCTTGATGCCCAGAGTTAAAGCTGCTACGCTGCTGGGTGTAGCTCCTGAGAGCTGAATGCCTTACATTTCCTGCTTTGCATTAGTGAGCTGTGTCCTGGAACCTTGTCTGTCTTCTCTGGGCTTCTTCTGCAAGGTCCTTTTGCAGTAAGGGTTCTCCTAAGGCACGCCTTGGAGCCTGTGGTGTGGCAAGATTTCTAGTGATGGTCAGAGCCTTTTCTGAGCTGTTGAGGGAAAGGATACATGATATTTAGTGGGTCTGTTTTCTATCAGTAAGTTGCGTGAAGTTTTACCTGAAAATGCATTAACAAAATAATCCACTTGAAACCTGCAGTGTGATCTTTATGCTTGTTTGTAGATGCCAGGTGGATATCCAGGTTTGACTGCGTGTGTTCGGCAGCAAATCAATGAGCACACTGAGGTAGCAACTCTCAACTGAAAGAAATAATTTATCCGTTTCAGCAGATGGGGCAGTGCAGTTCCCAGGCTTCTGCTCCTGCAGTAACACTTGCTGTCTGGGCACCTGCTGAAGCTCTGGCTGTTCCTGGAGGGCTCATACAGAATGGAAGCTCTGTGCTCCTTTCTGCCACACAGGAGCTGAGGGAAGCTTAACAAGGCTTTTGCTTAAACCAGTTGTCAGTCTTTAAATGCTTTCATTGCAGCTCTGCTGACCTGGTTCACGTTTGATCTGGTGACCTCCATCTGAAAGTCACTTTGTCCTTTTAATGGTTTTCTGAGTCAGCATCTGTCCTTCCTGAGAGCCTCCTGATCTGTACTCTTAAAAACCTTCTTCCTTTTTTTTTTTTGTGGAAGACTAATCCCTGTTTTGTGTGGCCATACACGTTGTGCTGACCGAAAGCTGTATGTATTCCCCTTTTCATCCCGAGTCCTTGCTTTCTCTTCCAATCAGAGTTTGTAAATGTTTTTAGTGGCCTTCTATTACCTTCAGTTTTGCAGGGTTTGGGTGGACAAATGGAGAGAAAGTGATGGTAGGAGTATAAGGGAGTGGCTCTTCCCCTGCTGTTGCCCATTTCCAACATAAAAAGGGAAGAGATGTACAGATGGAGGATCGTGGGGCAAAGTGAAAGGCCTGTGAGCACAGGAGTATTATCACTAGCTGCCGTCTCCTAGTTGTAAAATTCCAGATTGAACCTCCTCATCTCTAAGATGTGTGGCATGTTTTGGAGGAGTTGTAGGGCAAGTTAAGCTGTTCATCCCTTCATCTTCCACTTCTGTTACACTCTAGAGATGGACACTTAGTTCCTCTGCAGGAAAATGTACCCCCGATGTTCTCTACACTGAGCTGATAAGACAAGGAGTGTTGGACGAAGGAAGGAATGTGTCCTGCAAGTGATAAAACCTTCCAGACAACTTGATTTGCTCTGCCAAGGCCGGGGTTTCATTTGTTTTCCAATTCTGTCAATCATGCATAGAAATGCTACTTGGGAGAAGAGCTGGTGCTAAGCTACCTCTTAATGTGTACAGCTTAATCATTATGGTAATGATGATAATCTTGAAACATGAACCAAGCAGACCTGGCCAGCGCAGGCTTGTTATGAGGAGACTGAGCCAGGGCTGGGGATTTTCTTTCCCAGTTGTTAGCTGTTCCACCACCCCTGTGAATGCTGTTTCTACTCCCCCAGGAAAGAGAGAAGAGAACAAACAACATGTGACAGATGTTAGTCATGTCGCGTACTGCAGGACTGGAAGGCGCTTGGATATTAATGCAATGAGTGGAGCAGAAAGGCCTGAATAGAGTCGGCCTGACTTCTAATTAAGCCCACTGAGATGCCAATACTGATAGCAGTTGTGCTGTGAGAAAAGCACAGCTAGTGAGACAAAGCAGGCGTGCGCTGCTGTGTTGGCTTCAGCCCTTGTGCATGTGGGTGTTTCACTGCCCTTGCAGGGCAGTAGTTCCAGTGCTGCTTTCTGAAGAGCTGGCAGCTGTAATTAAAGGAGTTCAAATTTAGCTCCCTTGCTATTGAAAATCTAAAATGCTGTCTTTGCCCTGCCTCTGTGCTACGTGTGGCATTGTGTGGCATCCCATCCCAAGCAAACATCCACGCACACCCTGCGTGTTGGACCACCTGCTAAAACCCTCTGTGCTGTCTTTTCCCTGCTAACACCTTTTGCTATGATACTGAAATGTATAATCACTACAATGTGGGGAGAGGCAGAGCTCTCTTTGGCCATTCACAATTGATAACAAAGCTCTGAAGAAACAAATGTAAAAGCGCAGAATTGTTTCCGTTCCCACGTATGAGCGTGGATGTGTGCGTGGTGCTTCTGGGCTTTGTGTGATGGAGGCATTTTGTGAGGAGCAGAAGCTCTGATAATTGTGTTCTGGTTTAATCACGGGAGAAGGCTCGTGATTGCTCTGAGCTGATGCTCTGCAGCTTCTGCCGGAGTTAATAATTCATCGCTGGGCTGTGTCAAAGGGTGCTCTTAAATCAGCTCTCCCTGTGGATTACGGGCATTGCGGAGGCATCGGTCAGAAGAGGTGAAAGATGGGTTCTGTGATTCTATGGACTTGGTGTTTGACAGTTGTTCACGTGGGTTGGGCCTCTGGCCAGCATTAGGTTAATTTGTCCCCGTGGGAGGGTGCGAACATGGGAATTCAGCTTTGGAAGGAAAGGCTGTAAGAAGCTCAGTAGCTGGAAAGATGAGCATAGAAATGAAGGTGTGAATGTCGGTGACCTGTGCTTGAATAGGCCGTGGGGATGCGAGGGTTTTCCCTGCTATGATGCCAAGGCAATGGCTTGGATTCATCTATCGGATACACGGACATTCAGGATTTGCACAGGAAAAAGCAGTCAGCGTCCTGAATTAAAAGTGAACGTGTTCCCTGTCTAATTACAGACTTGCAGCCTGTACTAGTGCTGTGTGAGAGACTTTCCAGGCAGAGCTCACTGCTCCAGAAGAAGCTGGAGCCATCTCCCTTTTCCCTTGTACCTTAGCACTGACATGTTGAATACGCTCCTCCAATTCTGCTGCAAAATAGCTGTTTGGCTTCCAGTTGTTTTTTTTTTTTTTAGGTGATTATTCTTTTTAATGCTGAAGAAGGGAAACGGTTTGAATATTCATGGCACATTATAACTTTGGGAATAATCTCCAAGTAGATATTTAACAATAGCTGTGGGTAAATGGATACTTGTTGCGCTTTGTTTAAACGCTTCCATCTCAATTAGCACTTGATGGAGAGCATGGGTAATACCCTCAGTTCTTTGTGAAAAAGGCTCTAATTAAAGCTGGTTCCTGCTCTTGCCTCTCAGATAAGTCTGGCCAGGAGGATAGCTCATGACACTGTCAGACAGCTGAGTGGAGAGTAGTTCTCCTGTTCATCCTGATAACTGGCACTGCTCATCGGGATGCAGGGCATGGATGGCAGAACGGTGCTGTGGGTTATGTGGCAGTACCATGCCTGGGGACTCTGGATTGCTTTTTTTGGGGTATGTTGAGCCCCAGAAAGCTGTGCTGGAACTTGCATTCCCTTTGGGCTGTGTATAATGATCAGGCTTCTGTGATAAGGCTTTCACTCTGGTCTGGTGTAATGTGGGGACTTTCCTCTGCAGGAGGAAGGCGCTCTCTGAGGGCCCTGGGTGTTGCTGGAGGTTGATTGCTTCCCAGTTCTCGCTTTGGTCGCGACTTCAGATAACTTGCACTCCCAGTCCCTACAAGCTAGCCCTTTGCCACAAAGCCCAAATTCCCTACACGTGGGCCAGTAGTGTTACAGCATGTTCAGCCTGGCTGACTTCTTGTGCTGTTTCAATGTCAATTGCCGTGATAGGAGGGGTTCGCCTGGGTTTCCTTCACTCCCAACTACCTAAGTTGGACTCCTATGCCTCTGTCTCCTTTCTGCCTCCCTCTGGAGGAGAGGATGGGCGCAGATCCAGCAGTGCTGCTGCCTCCTGCCCAGGGACCCCCAGTGCCAGGCAGCCCTGGCAGCCTGGTGCAGAGAGAGAGGGAGAGGTGCTGCAAGGCGCCCACTGGCCCTGCTATGACACTGCACTATTTGCTGCTACTGCAGCATTGGATGAAGCAGCAAAGGAAAAGACTTGTGGGAAGGAGCTGCCTGCTGCTGCTTAACTCGCTGCCAGCAATATCTCTGTTGGTGTTTGCTGGCTAACGCTGGTCAGTGGCAGTGGGCGTTGCAGCTGCAGGACTTCAGGAAGGAGCTGATGCAGGATCAGACCCAGCTGTGCCTTTTGTATTTGTCCTCTCACCCCTGCCTGGGTGATAAGAAAGAGAGAAGATATTTCACAGGCTGTATGCTAGCTGTTCTAGGGTTTAGGTTTTTTTTTTTTTGGCTTTAAGGTAGGGTGATAGCATGCAGTTGGACTCTGACCCTTGTGGGTCCCTTCCAACTCAGGGTTTTCTGTGATCTTTTGTTCTGCAGTGATGGTGGAGGACTTTCCTTGACCCCAGAGGGGCAGTGGCAATGAGGAGGGAAGGAGCTCCTTAGTTGGACTCAGGGCACCCGTATGCTGGCAGGGACTGAGGGCTCTGCTTGCCTGTCAAGGCACCTCTTGCCTTTGAGTTTTGGCTTTGAGAACAACGAAAGTTGCTAAATCCATCATACCTTTTATGGTTCATCTACTGATGCTGTGAAGTGCTGCTACTTAAAACCTCACAGTTAGAGATGTGGGCTGTCCAGGCAGTTCCAGTGTAAGCATCACAACTAAAAGCATTAAAGCAATTCACATGGCTGATGCATGATCCTCGCTTCATCTTCGTCTTTGGGATATTATGCTTCCTTCTCAGAAGTAAAACCTTTATGGCTTCCCTCAGCTGTGGCTCACTAACCCTGAGCAGTAGTTTTCTCTCTTTTCCTTCCAAAGTAATATCTGAGTGGATATGTGATGGACATGTATGCAAGCTGAGTGCTCTACTGCATTGGTGGCACTGAAACAGGGGCAGTTCCACATCTCAGTGTGCTTACTGCTCCCTGTCAGTCATGCTCACTGCCATTTGGATGAATAGTTTCTGCTCTCATTTCTCAAAGCTGTTAATTTAAGAAACTGCCAGGTAAGGGAAGGCAGTGTGCGCTGAGCCACGCAGGAAAGCTTTCTCTGCAACACTGAGCTGAAAATGCAAAGTGTAAAACAAAAATGTAAACTGTGCTGATCTGTAATGCGTAGTTTTGCAGCTGGGAGTAGCTCCTGCAGTACATTACATTAAAAAAACAACAACAAAAAAAAAACAACCGGAGAATCTCTGTTTGTAAAATAGCATCTTTAAAGCGGCTGCTCACAGCTCCAGGTCTGTGCTGCTTTGGAAAACCCCGAGCAGGGCTGCAGGCTGTCTCTCCAGGTAACCCTAACCCTTTACCTGTTTGAAAGTTTGGCTAGAGAGCAAGAGCTCTGGGCATTGCCTGTTCTGGTGACTGTGTGCTGCTGGAGCATTTTGCCAATGGGAGGTATGTGAGTGGCAAGCTGCCCAAAGCTGGAGCGCTGCGTGGGGCAGAAGGGGCAGTGCCAGCATGGATGTTTGCAGTGCTGGAGGAGTGCCTGACTCAGATGGCTCCTGCACAAATGCCTGTCCTCCCCCAGAGTGGACTTCTCTTGCATTCTGGGGTAGTAATCAGTGGCTTTCCTTAACATTGGTGGGTTTGGATCTGTTTGGTTTTTTTCATTCTGGAGCCTCCTGGTACGAAGATTCGGGTATTCTGTCCAGTGCTTATTGGATCAAAGCAGGGAGAGCTCACTCCTTGCAGCGGCCTTGAGAATCAGGTCTGCTGCTTCCAAAGCCCCAACGTCCTGTGTTGGCACTGTGTAAGGTGCCTGATGGTGCCTTGGGGTGGGTAAACCCTGTTTACAGAGCACCTCCTAAAAGCCTGCTGCTGAGAAGTGGAATTGCTCCCAAACCAGAAAGCACGATGTGAATTCAGAGCCTGGTTTTTCTCTATATGAAATACTCTGCGCCATTTTTTACTGGTGCTTTGTGTGCAGCCTGTACCCCTGTGGTGGTGTTGGAATTAAAACAGAAAGGGAAGTAATGAATTGGTTGGGCACTGTGGTGAAGTGCCGTGTGTGCACCAGGGTGCTCGCCGTGCTTCGTTAGGCACCAACACAGCCATCCCCAAGCAGGACATTGGCGGGGGGGGGGGTGTGTGTGTGTGTTCCCAGGGCTGGCACAGTGGAGGTAAAGCTCAGAGGGTTCTCAGCCCCTGTTCTGTGCAACCCTTCCTCATGGCAGAGTGTTCTGCGCATTAGCAAATGCATTCCTGATGTCTTTGGTGCTTGTAATTTTTTTCCTTTAAGATGGGGGTGGTCCGTTTCTCGATTTTTCTCTGGTTTTCTGCACTGTAATGATGGCACCATCACCTGACTGCTGGGATACACTGGCCTGACTTTAATCATCGGGTGACTGGCTCTTAGCATGGCTTCATCTCTGCTGTTTTACATCCCCGCTTGTAATTGCACGGTCGCTCGCAGTATTGTTTTTCTATTGGTGACAATGGAAAGCGCACGTTAGCACTTTGCATAACCTTATGCTTTTCGTTTGATGCTTAAAGTGCATGGGAAGAAGTGGTGCTCGGTGAATAAACCCTCTTCATTTTTAAGCAGCCCGTTTTTACTCTTTGTGTGCGATGATTTACCATGAGTGTGCTTTCTATCTCACGTTGAAGGAGGTTGCAGTTGGGCTGAGCGCGTATCAGTCAGAGAGCTGTGTGGCGATGCCTGAAGTGTACAGTCACAATTTGGTGCCGTGGGCAAAGCTACCAAAAAGATCAGCGTTTAAGGTAAATAGCACCTACAGCTTTTAACCACTGAACAACCGACCGCAGCAGAACAAAGGGAGTCGCAGCTCCCTGCAAACAGCACCGGCACCAATTAATATGCAGCAGAATGCTCAGCCTCTACGAGCTGCTCGACTGCTGCAGGTCTAAAATGGCAGAAGCTTTCTTACGCTCTACAAAATCGAGCGTTTATCTCAGCCCCTCACGGTATGTGCGAATTGATGCAGCTCAGCAAAGGGAATAGCTTCACACCCGGTGCCACGAGCTGTGGCCGTGCTGCTGCATCACAATGCAGCAAATGCACTCTGCACGTTAACCCAACGTGACAGCCGAAGCGATGATTAACCATGCAATATGTCGGAAGTCATCAAAAATTCACATCAGAGTAATTGCGGTGGCTCGGGGGAAAAAAAAAATCGCCTTGTCTGCCTCACCCCCTCCTGACTGCTACATGGTACAGCCCGCTAACAATAAAATATCCTTCTGTAACCTATGACTGTTACTCCCAGCAGTTACTGGTTTCAGGCTGGTGCTCTCCAGCGTTTGAATCGGGCACCACTGGAGGAAGCAGAGATGCGCTGCAGCGCTGAGCCGTGGGGAGCAGCCGCGCTCCTGTGGCAGTGCAGGACTCCTGGTCTCAGCCCCGGCAGGTTTTCTTTTATTTTAAAGATGCGAAAAACTTGAGCCTTAATGCAGAGAGACAGCAGTGTGAGCGCGGGCAGCCGGCACTGACAGGTTTGTAGCTGCTGGGCACTGAGATCTGCAGGTAGGAACGGGTGCGTTTCAAAATGTATGCAACAAAAGTGAAGAGCTCGCTTGGGTCGGAGCGAGCCTTTTCCTTCAGGTGTTCTTTCATTCTGCTTTTCCTTTGTGCCGCTGCTGCGGGCTGTTTGCAGTGGGAGGTGGGCGATGGAGGAAAACAGGTGGGTGGCTCGGGGCAGACCCTGCATTCTGTGGGCTGTGTCGGACCCCTGATCTGCGAGCAGCTGTTGGGTGGGGCAGCCGGCACAGGGCTGTGCTGCAGAGACCCTCCGACATCGCTGCTCTTTGATAAGGACAAATACAGCCGTGTAACTTTCTGAGTGTCCTTATTCCTCTGGTCTCTTCCCTGGGCTGTGGAACGTCCATGGGAGCGTTTTGAACAGAAATAAGGGCGCTGCTTTGAGATGCTATTTTCTTGGCTTTCATTGTGGCGCAGGGATGTTGGTACACCGTTTGCTCCTGCGGATGCACTTAGGGCTTATTTAGGAGGCACCCTGAACTTTCTTGAATTTTATTTGGAAGTGAGGATGTCAAATGTGGGATGAAAATGAAAACTAAGAACAGTCTTTGCTGGAAAATTATTTCCACTCATCAAAGCAACTGAGGTACCAGGGTTTGCTCTTTTCTTTTTGCTGGCTTCTTGGATGAGACAAAGTGTATTATTTTAAGTCTGCAGCCCAGACCCCACCTCTCCTTCAAGTGAATAGGATGTGATAGGGAAGGGAAAGCCAGGAGCATCCAGGTGGAAGGAACAGTAAGGGGGAGTGAGTGGCTATGGCAGGGTGGGGGGCTGCAGCACACAGCGGCACTGTTTGCTGCCCGGCTCTGTTTGCCTCCTGGGCTCTGCCTGCCCAGCACATCCCTGGGGTCAGGGCCATGGCGTGGGTCACTTTTTCCTCCCACTGGGGAGCAGCACAGGCCCTGCAGCACAGTGTCGGGGTGCCCGTGTGCCACCTATGCTCTCCTATTGTTAGCCATGCCCGAACCATTTGGAATGGGATTGCTGCACAGTGCGCCTGCAAGTTGCCTGTTGTAAAGGAGGCTGCTGGTGCTGTAAGGGTCCTGCCACAGCAGCAGCTCAGCAACACATCAGTTCCTCGAGCAAAAGGCTGCAATGTGTGGGGAGCTGGAGGGAGCTGTTTCTGTGTGGGAGGCAGCTCAGTATGCTGCCGTTGGTGCTGGTGCAAATTATTTTCCTTTGTCTGAAGTGAGTGGGAGACAGAGTTCATCCGAGCTCCGTAAATGAGCGTATGGAACGCGAGTCCTAGCAATGAATGCCTGGCTGTGGGTCTGTGACAGTGGGATTCCTGCTCTCTGTGGGCAGTGCCTGGGGCTGGTGCCTCGTTCCCCCCGAGCACTGTGGGTGGGCACCGTGTGGTGGGGGGGGGGACCTTTTGTCTGCGGTGCCCCCTCAGCAGTGGGAAGTCGGAAGTGCAGGTTTGTAGCACAATGGGGAGATGCTGAGAAAAGGAAAGGTTGCTCGGCATCACGGGTCGGGTGTTGCAGCAGAGTGAATGCTCTGCTGTCTGAGCGCTGGGGTGTCCAGGAAATAGGAATGGGGTGTTTGTAACTGGCATATTCCAGATGTAGCTTTTTCTATTATCATTTTAACGATGTAAAATCCTTCAGAAGGAAGGGCTGACTTGGACTTCTTTTTTTTTCTTTAACTTCAGAAGGCTTTCCTTCCCCACTTGGGTTTTTCCAGGAGGTCTCAGTCTGCTGCAGGCTCATGGGACAGGCGGATGCTTCTGCTGGGCTCTGTCTTCCTGCAGTGCTGGGAGGCACCCCCTGTGTCTTCAGAGTTCTGTGCCAGCTGGAAGGTGCTTAACTTCTTTTATGTCTGAGATTGTGAAAGAAGAGATGCACAAATAATGATACATACTTTATTTCTCTCCCCGGAAAGCTCGATGTCTCCTTTTTCTCAGCACAGCAAGGTTATGCGCCCCAGATTGGGTGAGCAAAAGGAGAACGTACTAACAGAGATGGGGCAGGATGAAGGTTTGCACTAATATTTGGATTGGTGGGCTCGGGGAGGCTGGCTGATAGCAGCAAACGGCTGTTCCACAGCTTGTCCTTCTTGTTTGTGGTCCCCAAGACATACCCCGCTCTGTGTCTCTCCCACAGCCTCCCAGACCACTCTCTCTGCTCTCAGTCAGGGTGCACTGCTGGGATGTGGGGCAGCGCTGGGGGGCACCCAGCTGTCACTGCTGCCTGAGAGCACAGAGCGACCACTGTGCTAAAATGGCACTGAAGGAAATGAGAAAATGGCGTCATCAGTGAAATTAGTTTTGATGGCTTGATGCAAGGCGTTGCTCTGCTTGATGCAGAGAGGTTCTCACCGAGGGGTGTTGCACGGCAAGCTTGGCTGTGGCTCTGCAATGACTGAGGTCTGTGTTTTCTCAGAGTTCCTTTAGAAGCCTGCTGCTGGAGGGGCAGGCGCAATAATGTGCTCAAGCGGATGGTCAGCAGTTCTTTGTTGGCACACTGTGAATATTTTCGCGTAAGGTTATATTGGGAGTCAGGTCTGAAGGGCAAGAGATCCATCATTCACTTCAGATGGAGTTCGGAAAATGCGGTCCAAATGAAATGTGACTTTTGTGGTGCTGGTTTGGGGAAGATGGCAGAAAAGCATCACTGTCTGTGCTTTTTAATCAGGGTGCATGCTTGTAGCACAAGGGAAACCACAGCTGCTGGTGGCAGGCTGGGGCCACTGCGCTGCATCCCAGAGCAGCTCACCAAGCGTTTGTAGAACCTGCTGGAGGAGCTCAGTTCTTGTGCTGATGCAGCCCCATGCTCCTGGGCCTGATGGCAAAGCATCAGTGCCAGGGGTGCTGCTGGCGGGCCCATAGCTCCCCAGGGCATTACAGGGAAGCAGGAACATGGTGCATGGGGAGGAGGAGAAGGGGCACTGGGGAGGCAGTGCGGTTCCTCCTGCTGTTCTTATGCCACATTGGCAATTGCTGCCTCAGCTGATCCGTGCCATGAAGGCTAGTAACTATATACAGAGTAGAACCTCACTTTGAGCTCCTTTATTTTAAAATTCTATGTTAGAGAAAAGGTGTTATGTAAGCGTTTTGCCATTAAAGCATTGATGACTTTGGAAAGTTCCCATTAAAACCAGTTCTACCAGCATTCCCCTGTGCATCTCAATGTGACACAGCAGAGGCCTCCAGAACCTGGGAAGGAAAGAGTGCTGTATGCAACTGTGGCAGCATCTGGGTGTGATGGAGGGGATAGAGATAATGCATGGAATAAACATTTACAAATATTGTAATAATCAGATACATCAATAATAGGTACGGTGGTTAATAAACTTATACCTAACATAGCATATGTTAGTCCATAGCATATAGTCCATCACATAACTATATATATTTATATATATTGTTATTTGATGGATGGGTGAAGTGGTCCACTTCACCCAGTCGTATCACTATGCTGGGTTTTCTAATTCTCGCAGCCTTCCCTGCTGTGTTTGACCCCTCCTGGCTGCAGCAGGAGCTGAGTGCTCCATGTGGTTCTGCCCTCCAAGAGCACCTTCCCAGCTGGTGATGGTCACAGTGAGTATTGGAAAGCACACACCTCCTGCTGGAGGTGCACTGCCTTCATGCAGAGCACTGCTTTGACAGCTGGAGCTTTGCCATCTTGGCCAGAAGGAATAATGATGTTTATCCAACGCAACAAAATCCAGTATTCCTGGCTACGGTCTGAAGATTACTGTGAAAACCGCTTGAGTTTTGCAAACCAAACAGTCTAAACCACTCAAATAACACACAAACGTAGGAGATTCTTGTACTGCTGGTATTAGCCTAGGGCAGCAAGCACTTTGCTTATGCGTATTTGCCTAAGGCTTGCCACACAATGCAGATTAAAGGCACCATTCAGTTCTGACTGTCACATAGCTGCCATGCGGATGCTGGGGGCTTGTCCCTATGCCAAGATTAATGCTGTGCATTTTCCACTTGCGCGGGGAGGCACTGAGGAAGCTTACCAGGCTGCTGGTGGTGCTCTGTTTCCTGCAAGGTGCTTTTCCTGTGAGCGCGTTGCATCCTCTGCAATGATGCACGCACTGACTTACTACTGCAGGAGGAACAACTGCACTGCTGCTCCTGCTGGCTGTGCTGCAGCTGCTGCAGCTTTGCAAAATTTGGTCTTGCTGGAGCAGAATGTCAGATGCTTTAGAATTGCAATTATCTTTAGAGCCATTGCTAGTGGAGCAGAGCTTGGGCCAGGCTTGTATGTTTTCATAACTTACTGCTGCTGAAATGTTGTCTGCTTGCAGGGCAAGGAAGAGCTCTCCTGCATGTGCTTCAGTGTGAGTTAGATGGGTGTGCTGGCTGTGAGCACAGCATGCGTGTTGTGCATGGACGGGGTTCAGGTCTGCTGGGAAGGCAGGTGGCGCAGCAGTGAGCCTTCCCCAAGCCCAGCGACTGGCTGCACTGTCTGCTAGGTAGCAGTTCTCATAGCTTTCCCTCCAGTGCAGCTGTTCCTTTGAAACTCTAATGCAATGACTGGCTTTTGGGCCTTAGCAAACTAGAAGCCCTTCTGGTTTTCCCTGTTTTTTCTCCTATTAATCAACAGTGAATTAATTTTGTAAGAAATGTCTACAAATGTCAGCTTTGTTAGACGGGAGGACTTTCCTGTAACTAGACCCTGGAACTGAGTGCTTGTAGAGAGGTCAGACATGAGCTTTACCATTCTCATTTCCTACGTGAGAAGGAAAGGCACGTCCCCCCATACTGCTGGGGTGAGAACATGCTGTGGAACAAGGAGATTCCTTCCTTGGGCTCCATCCCATCT
>PPHD01021905.1:0-13070 GCA_002909625.1 Bambusicola thoracicus | reverse complement strand
AAAAAGTGTTTAGGGAAGAAAGCTTTTCCTTTTTTTATGGAGTGGACTTTAGCATTGCATTATCGCCTTTATTTCTTACCTCTGTAATGCACAGTCATTAGCCATCAAAGCTGGTAAGGTCCAATCACTCGACTGCAAAATTAAAAACCTAACAAATAAACAAAGCAAAACAAAACCCATATTACTCATGCAAGCCCTTGAGTGAAACAGAAGATTCTAATTTCAGTAAAGAAATTTAAAACACCTTCCTTCTCTGCAGCATCTATTTTGCTTGAACTACTCATGTTAACTGTATATTCCATTTTCTTCAGGAATATCTTGTTTTTCTCCAGTTCTGGCTTTAAGAACTGTGCTGTAGAAGAAGGCGGTAAGCCATTGCATTTTGGAGAAACGCAAAGTCTAACTATCTGAAGTGCTTGCTGGACAGAGGATAGTAAGCAGCCAGATGGAGGATAAAAGAGACAAATATTTTGAAAACCTTATAAAAAATATAAAGCTGACATTACAGTTTTGATCTGTGTGTGTGTTGTACTAATCATTTTGAGCTGTTTCTTTTTTCATCTTTCGCATTTTTCACAAAAGAATCTCATGACAGCAAATGCAAGTCGTTCATGTAATTTCTCATTAATCTCAGCTCTGTCATCAAACACTTTGATCTTAGAAATGTAGACAAGGTGGTTCATCATATAGAATAATTCACATAACTGAAGCATCACTTTTCATATGTTAAAATTCATAAGTTTATGCAATTCATAATAGATGGATGAAGTAGAATATATCAGTTTTAATACTCTTTTTTTTTTTTTTTTTTTTTTTTTTGTCTCAGGGCCAAGGAGAGTTCTAAGAAAGCTTGTCTGGGGTTGCTTTACTCAGATGACATAAACATACGTATGTGAATGCACGTTCAAATACAATCACCTTTTTCTGCTTCTATATCTTTGATAAAGCAATGAGATTTTCTAAATACAGCACTTTGAAGTATCTGAATATACTTAGTTCCAGGGCATTTACTTGTGTAGGGCAACAATAGCTAGATCTATATTTAAAATCTTCATCTACATGCCAACTCATACCATGGATATGTTTTCACATCGCACACCCACTGAACTCTACAGAAGAGTCAAAGATGTTATCTGGGAAAGAAAAAGTGAGGTAGCTGCCCAGATGCTCTCAGCTAAACAGAGAAGCTGATGAGTGCTTTTTGCAATGTGCTATTTTGAGAATTACAGTTCAGAGTAAATGCAAAGATAAATAGAAAGGGCACTGACAGTATTGCCAGGGATGTCGGTCCCAAATGTCATTACAGTTATCATTCTCTATGAAATTCTGTAGCAGTGAATTCTTATCCATCATTTTCAAAAGAAATTCTTATTGCTGAGAAATGAGAAATTCAGATGTTTTTCAATATATTAGCACTGCCTCTACTTGAATGATAGTGTTAAGCATCTTCAACTAAAGCTAGTGAAAAATTTAATCTAGAAGAAGGATGCATGTTACTTGTATGACCAGGTGAAAATTATCTGATTACCCCTGATGAAGAGCAGCATGGCTGCCTGCTAACTATGCCAGATCCCATCATCACATTACTGAAAGAAGGGCAATTGCACGTGCTTCCACAGTTTTGATGCTAAGAGCACAGGTATATAATGTGCAAGCTATCTAGGTGCTCGGAAGGCAGACCTTCATTTAAACAAGTGTGCTGGATAGGTCACACAGAAAATAAATCTTACAGTGAGATAGTGTCTTTCTCATTGGCAACTATGGAGTTCAGTGTACTTTAACATCTTCGTTACACTGATTTTACTTCAATGTGGTGTTTTTTACTCATAGGCTGTCCACAGTGCCAACAGAGAAGGGGCACAGTGTAGACGCCAATGGCTGTTTCCTGTGAAGAAGAGCAACACAGAGGCAGGACAGAAGGCAATCTCTGCTGCATGCTGATCAGGTATAAGATACGCTATCGGAAGTCCTAACTGCAGTTTAGTGCCGCCACTGTTTCTCTCAGTACCCTGGATCAAGTTACGCTCTCTTTCAGCTCTCAGTATTAGTTTCCTTATCCATTAAAAATAAGGATTTCTCCTGTTCCCAAAGACAGTTGAAGCATTAATGACTCACTTCAGTGAACTGAGCTTCGAAAGTGCAAAATAGATACTTCATTTATTTTTTCCCCAGAAGAAGTAAAGGCACCTAGTTTTCATCAACTCATGGCTAGCACAGGAAAGCACTGCCTGGATCAGTAATTTCACTGGGTGCCTGTGACCCACTAAGACACAGTAAGACATCTGTAGCTGTTCCATGAGCCATGGCATGCTTTAATTAAGTTTGCTGATAAGCACAGACTACGTTCTCTGAAATCTGAGGGTTGGCAATGTCTGATATGCCAATTTCCCCAGGACAGGAAGGCTTCTGCAGACAGGAAAATGCAGAGGCTATACCTACATGTGCACTGTATGGCTTTATGCTGCCGTTTTGGAATTTGCCTGGTATTTGGCTGTCTACTGGTAACACATGGGTGATGACATGTACTCCATTCCTGATGTGAAAATTACAAAAAAAATGAACATGGCAGATCTAAAGGAATGTCTTATAAGCTCTGGGGTCAGTCAATGAAAAGAGATGTGCATTTTAGAAGCTGCTACTGGAAGTGAGTCGTCCCCTGAATTCCATGTCTTAACACGTCTGTCAGGCACACAGTGAAACCTTACACGTAATTTTGTTTTTCAGCAAATTCTACACACTTTGGAAAACTCACAAAAGATGGTGTCATTTTCTGAAGAAATAGCTAGCACATGCTGTGACAGAAGGATTCCCTAAAACAAGAATAAACTGAATAACATATTTGAAATAACCTCTGCACCTTAGTCAGAGGGAAAAAAATCACTACAAATTCTGACTGAGGCCAACTACGAACTTTTCCATGCTTCCACTTTGAGATACTGTACACCAGTGAACCAGAGGAGTCCTCTGAACATGTTCAAACACTCAATTTTTAACCCTCAGCCTTTGATATATCCCAAGCCTGGAGAAAAGATCTTCTCTAGAATAAATTCACACGCAGAACTCTAAGCAGATTAAATACATTTTATTTTGCCAGCACCAAGAAAGTCTGATAAAAACATAATGTAATCTTTAATGAAAGGAGATGTTCCAAAACATGTATCCTGTATCTTATTCTCAAGGTAGATATTCATCTTCAGTGTGTCTAAGCAGATCTAGGACATAAACAAAACAAAACAGAAAAAGCTATCAGGCATTCTGCTTTTCCTCCTCTCCTCTTCCACTCCCTATCGTCTGATCCTCCCTCCCACCCAGTAAAATGTAGGTTTAGCCATAATAGCTCCGTCTCAGATTTTCACTTCCAGAATATAACTGAAGAAGGATTTCTCACAGTCCACCTCTGAAATGAAACACGACATAACCCTTCCAATTTCTGCTTGCAGGACTGACCAGCATAGGTGCCTCCATCATGGAGAGAGACAGATTCTACCTCCCTCTGGTCCTTCAGTGTTGGTGAACGTTAAAAAGTCATTCCTTGTGTACTCCTCCCCATTTCTGTGCCTTGTTTAAGAGGATGCAAACTGATAAAGTCTTTCCACAAGGCATTCTGCCTTCCTACACCTCTGAAGACTGTCCAGGGCCCTGATGAATATTAGAAGGAGAAAGCAGTGTGACTCCTCCATGAGCCACAGCAAAATGAGCTATCAGTCTGTAGCCAGGACAGATCATCTATAGGTTTTCGCAGACAGATTCAACACTGAGGAGCAGCTCCTTCTGTTTCCCACTGATGACAAAGCCTCCACATTCACCTAAGTGATTTGGTCTGTCCCAGCTTCACCAAGGTCCTACAAATTCATCCTCCACACTGCCAGGATAGATAGAAACAAAGATGATTTTGAGAAGTTTGTTTAGTCTAGGGAAAGAAGAACATAGGAAGACTTGATAAGAATTGTCAAACACATTGCAGGATATATATATATTTAAAAAAAAAGAAAGAAAGAAAAAAAGAAAAAAAAACTAGTAAATCATTCTTCATATCCAGTGGGAAGACAACAGCTAATGAGCTATGGAGACAAAGACATTAGTGAGAAAAAAAAACTAGCTGGTAGCACAAGAAAGCAAAGAAATATATTGCTAAAGATGAAGAGGGTTTCTATCATGGTTTTTAAAAGTAGGGTAGAAAAATGTCAGAGTACATGGAAATATGTCAGATATTATACGGAAAAAGCTGTACTTTCCTTGAGGCTGGGAGAGGGACTGTAACACCTTTCAGTGTTCCTTCCTAATCAGCTGTCCACAAGTCAACAAATTAAAAAGTAGCCATAAATATTCTGAAAAATAATTTCACTAAAAAAGTTTCACATATCTATCTTGCAAAGAACCACCATCAAAGATGATGAAGCACTTTTTTCCTTAGCATGTCACACACGTGTTGCTGGTACAGGAACAGATTCTGTCTTTCTTACTTCCATTACACAAATGATGCTAGAATGAATTAAAAATTAGAAGGTAAAATTTTGGGCCAAATTTCCTGCAGGTACAAATTGGCCTGGCTCCAGTCACACTCCATGGACTCATACTGGGTTTTGTTTACATGCTGGGGCCTGGTCATTTGACTTATATTCTCCCCTTCACTTCACTAGCCTTTGAATTCTGTCCTTGAGTGAGTCTGACTCTCTGCTCAGAGGGTGAAGGATCCGCGCAAACAAGCCAGAGTGCTTCAGGATGGCTTGAACTGTGGGAGCATTCATAGTTGTGTCTAATTAAGCAAATACAGGGAGCCAGAAGAAAACGGACAAGAGCAGTTAAATCCAGGAAGAGGTCAACCCCATTGGTAATTAGCAGGATAATGGATCAAAGAACTCCACTTTGCACAGGAAATATTGAGCACCTCGTCTTTATAGCTGAATCTGATAAAACTTGGGTTATACATTTTCTACTAAATGAACCGGAGGCAGCTACAAACAGGAGGCTATTGTTTAACCTCTGTGGGAATTTCGGTCAGGTTATTGCATGCTTGATGTGCTACAGAAGAGCAGCCCTTATGCCACATGTTGATGTAGGTCTAATGATCTCTTATCTTGACATTCACAGTGGTTACACCAAAAGCAAAGAAAAATGAAAGCCTCTTAAATGGATTTGCCTCTAAAAACACTACCTCTAGTTTTCTCTCTCTCTCTCTCTCTCTTTTTTTTTTTTTTCATTGTCTTTATAGTTTGTCTACAGTTTAACCTATAAATATGACCAGTGTTTTATTTTAGCAGATTTATTGTTCAAAAGATGTACTGTGCTGGCTTTGTATTAGACCCTTTAAAAACTTAATCAGAAAAATCTGTTCAGACAGAAAGCATCAAAAGTGAAAGTGAAAAGAGGAAAGATCTTCAGTGCTCCTGTGACATTAATCCCTAAAAATTACCTCTCTGCAAGTAATGCGTTACTCCAGTCCTGTCCCTACTGATGCTGTAGTTTCAGTTCTTTGCAATAGCCTGGTTAAGTGAACAACGCACACTTTGTATTTGCTGAAAGTATTTAAAAGTATGAACCCTTTAAGTTTATGTAGTAAAGAAATCAGTAACCAAATATTAGGTGTTCAAAAAATAAAAATAAAATCAGTTTGTTTACAGTTACTATTCAACAGATAAAACATCATATATTTTTCACTGCTGATTGTAGATGAAACGATACAGTTTTATGTTTCTCTCTGGAAACACTGCTGGATGTATCCTAGCAGATGACTTCACTGTAAATTCTCCACACTTCTTTAATAGTCAATGGTGTGCAGGTTCTTCCCCAGGTAAGTAAGCACACCTGAAGTTTGGCTCCTCCTCGGGCCTTTTCTGGGAGCACTCTGCCTCTATGCACAGATTATACAGAATAATGTTTTATTTTTCCTTTTAAACACAGGCAGACTTTCATTTTTGGCTGCAGCATGAGACATATGGCTGGGATCAGGAACCATCTGAACATTCAGAACAGAAGTCATCTCTATCAGGAACAAATTAATTGTGGAAGACACATTCCTCTCTTGCTGCTCCCTCCTTGTAGGACGCATACCTCCACTGCAACTTTTGAGTTCATAATGTGCTGCTTTCTGGATACTGAAAAAGTGTACAGGGCTCCAGTCTTGATTTCCTTTGCCTACACAAACTGGACCTGCCTAAACAGAATCAGAATTGGAATGAAGGCAGTACCACAAGCAGCCCTCTGACCATACTCAGCATCTTCACAAGCCCCTCTGATTCTCCACTACAGAATAAAAGCTATGTTCCTATGTTTTGTGGCCATTAAACTGAAGTGGAGCGCAGTTTCTAATCAACGGTGACAAAAAAGAGAAAAGGAATGGAAGGGATCACAAAAGTCAATTACCACAAAAGCCTCCATAGCAACAAAACTGGCCAGTTCTTTTCTTTTAAGCCTCCTTATAAATGCCATAAGCACAAAGCATACAGGCCTCCCTACAGCTCATTGGTGCCAAGTGGATTAGGCTGGCAGAGACTGTGCTGGTTTAATCCCCTTTAATGCCTTGCACCTTCAGTCTGATGAGCAGCCAGGTCCTTTCGCTCCAGTTCCACACTGAGCTCATCAGCCATAATGGTTTATCGTTATCATCACCAATAGGGAGCTGCTTTTCCTTGTGTTCCAGTCCTTCACCCTGTTTAAAAGAGTTTAAGAAAAACATAAGTTTTATTGAAGTTTTCCTGTTCCTACTGACTTGGTAGCAAGTTGCCTAGTGAAGGGCAGTAGCATTTATGCACATTGCCCCTGAAAAATATAAATGAAAACCTGGAAACAGAGCACTGTTTCCTGGCAAAGAGTGCTTTTCACGCAGAAGCAAGATGGCATTCATTCACCTCTGAAGTATATCTCACTGACATTCAACACCAAGTAGTGTTTCCCAGGCTTCTTTTATACCCAAGGTAGAATAGGTTGGGTCATACTTATGATTTTGGAAGGACCAGAAGAGAACAGTTGGGGTGAGGGTCCCTGTCTCACACACACAACAAAAGCCATTTCCATAGAACTTTCTATTCCTACTATTAGGGCAGAAGTGGAAATGACAAATTACAGGAGGGGCAGAGGGAATTCTGGTAAATCTGGAGAGCTATCCCCTTCCCTGCAGTGCTAGAATTTAGCATTGCACTAAGCCTGTTCTGGGAAAAGGGATAAACTGTTTACCACTCAGCTGGACTCCTGCAAACCGTAATTGAAAAAGCACAGGCAGTTCAGTCCACAGTTGATTTCTACTTTTGTATTCCATAGTATGTATTGTCATGTTGGAGTACAACATTTATTGTAATGTGTAATTGACCATCACTCCTGCTAGTCTCAAAGTCTTCCATGCTTAGCTAGCTCTGTGTTTTGCTGTAAGAAATTATGCCCCAAGAGGACATTTCAGGCTTCATAGGTGGCAGTAATAGTAAAATATTTTTCACTGACAAGGCATTAGGAGTCACTTTGTCCAAGTTGTCTCAAAGGACTTCTCAGAGGGAGCCCAGCCTACAATTGTCCTACTACTGTCAGTATCACCTACAGGGGCAAAAGCTTGATAACAAAAGTGGGAAACAGGCAGACATATTCAGACAAACTCCATCTTCACAGAGTGTGAACGTGGTGAATTTGTCTGATTATTTTAAATTGTCCAATTACCAACATTTGATGACAATGCCATTTATAACAATATAAACAGGGCAACCTGTTCCTTTGTCTCACCACCCTCATAGTAAATAATTTCTTCCTGATCTAGTCTAAATGTACCTTCTTCCACTTTAAAGCCATTTCCCCTTGTCCTGTCACTACATGACCTTTTAAAAGGTCCCTTCCCAGTTTTCCTATAGGACCCCTTCAGGTAGTGGAAAGCCACTGTAATGTCTCCCTGTGCCTTTCCTTCTCCAGGCTGAAGAGCCCCAGCTTTCTCAGCCTGTCTTCGAACAGGAGGTGCTCCAGCCTTCTTATCACCTTCACGGTCCTCCTCTGGACCCGCTCCAAATGCTCAGTGTTCTTCCTGCGCTGGAGGCCTCGGAACTGGCTGGGGTCTCACAAGAGCAGAGTAGAGGGGGCAGAATCACCTACTTTGACCTGCTGGTCACACTTCTCTTAATCCAACCCAGGATATGGTTGGCCTTCTGGAATGCAAGATCTCATTGCTGGCTCATATTGAGTCTTTCATCCACCACCACCAAATCCTTCTCTTCAGGGTTGCTCTCAAAACATTCTTCACCCAACCTGTATCTGTGTTTGTGATTGCCCCTACCCAGGTGCAACCTTTGATAGTAGTTGTCAGAGGAAACAAGTAAATAGTTATTATCAAAAAAGAATGAGAACCACCCTAACATATGTAAAATTTAACAAGCTAAAACCCAGTTCTCTCTTGCAGCAATAACAGATATTTATAATGACTCTCAAAGTCAGTTACTTTTTTAAACAACCGTTATAATGATTTTGAGAACAACCATAACACTCATTCCTACCATTCACCGGCTAGATAGTTCTGCATGGCTGTCAGTGCTTAAAATCCCAGACAGTTTTTTGCTATCAGAAATGTCGTTTATTTATCCCCATCAAATCTTTGACACAATATTTACAGATGAAGATAGATATAAACGAGGAGTTCTTTCTTCCCTTGTAGTTCACATACACCTTTGTGCAGTCTTAGCCTAAACTGCCAGAAATAGGACAGTGCAGCAATGCTGTGAATCTGGCACATTATTTTACAGAAGACATGAGAAGAGAGAAAAGCTTCACCGCTATGGAAATATTTTTTTCTGTATCACATACCTTACTTGGATCTGGGGTTGGGCAATGCTGCAGCTGTCATGCATACCAGCCCAACCCATGCCAGAGGCATTTCTGTTGGACTCTGGCTTTGCAGACTGTAGGGGACAGAGACATAAGAAGCTGGGCTTCAATGAGCAGAGGGGTTGGCAGCTGACAGTGGAAATCATGCTGGAGATACTAGGGTGTTGTTACTGGGACACTGTTTTCTTAGTTCTATCTATTCTCAAGCATCCAATTTTCCACAAGTTTAGGGGTTAGGATTCCATTCAACTAACTGTAGTTTTTTGTAGACCAGTTACCTAGGCTAAGCCATGCCTACGTTCCCTAATAATCAGTAGAGGTAGTTAATCTCTCTGCTTCTAAGAAAGACTAAGTTAACACCAGAGGAATTTCTACTTATTTAATAGAGAAACACCAACTAAGACTATGAGTGGGACCAACACATGCACCAAAACACCTGTATTCTGTTGTCTATATATCATTTCTCTACATAATGGGAGTCTAAGCCCCCAATGTAATTGAGGACAATCTAATCAGTGCAGTCACTGAGGCCTTGGGAACATGCAAATTCATCCTGAAATAGTGACTGCAAAGCTGATTAACTCTAGGTTGCACTCACATTAGCAGCTAGATATCCCCTTTCTGCAAAGGGAGCTTGGAAATATTAATCACTTGCAGGAACTATCTACCCTATTCTTTGAGCTTGTAACCATCCCAGGGGCTTTAACTTGATGGTGTGTGAAGTCACATTACATGAATCTGATTCACTCTAGTGGAAAAAAGAAAACTTATTAAGTTGTATTGTCACTACATGTTTGAGAGTGAGGGACACATTCTGTGACAGGTTGGTGTCCTTGCTTTTGAGAATGAGAAACAGCAAGGCCAGCCAAATTCCCCTTGTCTCAAATAACTTTTCCTCATGGACACTCAGTGTCATCTATAACACGGCCTGAGTGAATATCCAGTGGAAAAAAAAACAAAAAAAAAACACATTAACTTCAAACAGCTGTCGAGATTCTCAGTTTGTAAGTGTGACCTATAGCAAACCGAAGTATTTCTTGCCTCTGAAACTCAGATAAGTTCCTAAGAAGGGACTGAATGAGAATGTTAGTTTGAAGGACAAGTTATCTTGCATCAGCTTTCTTTTTAGGACCCTCAGACATAAAACAAGAAGGACATAAAACATAAAATGGATCTCTTTTGTGTTTATTGAAATCTGATTGCCTTGTTAAATCTCTCTTTAGAATGGAAATGAAGACAGTCAGTGTGGTCTGTAATTAGCATGATCTCAATCTTCCCCAAAGCTATGGGTTTGTTTGTGGCTTATTTTAAGTGATATTTCTATGAATTATTTGAAGACAAATTTAACAGTATAAGGATATGCCTACTTCTACATTAGCTTCAGCTTTTACTTTGGGCATATGACTCTGAGCTCATATAGCATATCTCTTACACTTTCCTCAGTTCAGAGTAGAAATAGAGATTCTCTGCAAACAACACACTTCTGCTGTGCTCCAGGATTTGCTTCTGAAGAAAACTTTACTGTTACAGAAATGAAGATGTGTTTAGATGGAAAGAAATGTATGATTTGGAGTTAATGGAAACTACTTCAAATTGCTAAGGGATAAAATAAATGTTGACTTTATGTTCTAAACTGATTTAAAAGTTTGCCATAATTGCTTTAACACTGCATGGTTTTTACTGATGAGCTTGAATATGTTTGTGAGCTTCCACATAAGATCTGAGTAGTCAGAGCAGGTAAATCAGATGTTGAGTTCCATCTTTCTGACATGTAGCCCAGTGCTGTTCTGGGTCAGATAAAACTGGATGCTTTGGGCATGGAAACTCATTTTACAAAGTGGCAACATTTTGCAGCAAGTAAAGAGAAAATAACTTATTTTCTTATTTTCAGTGAATATGTAGATATGGCACTGAGGGACATGCTTAGTGGGCATGGAAGTGATACATTGAAGCTTGGACCAGATGATCTTGGATGTCTTTTCCATCCCTAATGATTCTATGATTCTGTGATTCTATGATTTTGAGATGATACGAAAGAAGCCTTGACCAGAATGAGGCATGGCTTACTCATTAAGGCTCTTTCAGTCAGCTCCACTCTGCGTTTGCAGTTCTCCTTTGGGCCTGCATTTGGGCTGCCATTTTTGAAGAGAAGGAGGCTGTCAGCTGATGGGGGCCTTTGAGCTTGGGGCTGAGCAATATCTCAGATTTGGTGGCTGCAGCACTGACTCCTCTCCCCCTCTCTTTCCCCAAAGTTATTGGCAGAGAAGCTGTGGCTTCAGCCCAAGGCACTGAGCGTATCGAAGCACTGATGTCAAGCTGCCCAAACAGCAGTCAGCCCAGGCTGTGGGGGAGGTGGAAATGGGAATTAATTGTGGATCTGGAGCTCAGTGTGCATGCATGAATGCTCAGACCTGAATGACTTCTACAACTGCACTTCAGAGCACGTCAAGTGAGAAAGGAAAGGCTTTTCCTTCACGCGTCCAATAGACTTGCATGTTTTTATTATCATCTGACAACTCAGTTACAGTTTGCAATTGACAAAGCTTTGCATTACAATACAGAGAGATGGCACCTGAATGAAACAATAAGCCCCATTCTATAAATTGCTCACATTCCACTGAATTGCAGGCAAATCACAAACAAAATATATCAATGGTTTTAATCACAAAATTCACATATGTATGCTGTATTTTCTGTATTTTCTGATAAGTCTCTCTTGAAAAAATACTCTTCTCCAAGAAAGGAGCGTGTTTAAAGTGGAACCAATAAATGAGAAGATACGTATCAAATCAGGCTGTGATTCATTTATTTGCTGTCAGTTTTTGCATACTTTTTCCTCAAAGAAATTTTCAAGGGGGGAAAAAAAGGGTTGGGGATGTGTCAAGAAATATTCCTTTTCAAGCATCCACAGAGAGAGTGCAACAAAAAAAACACCACCAAAACATTCACACAATTTTCCTTTGTTCACCCATGTTAAGATTACATCTTAGAAAACTGGCTTTTCTGCTTTCCAAACAACCACTCTCAGAATACGTGTTTTAAACACAGCTCCCTGAACTGCTTTAAGTAATGCCCAAGTTGACATTTGTATGACTGCAGATTTTCATTAATTTAGTATATGGGCTGAAAGAAAGCAATCTGAAGAATGTCTGGGCGTGCTTCAAGCTCACCTCTGTTTCTCGCGTTTTCTGTGTTGCATTCTCCTAAATCACACATAACCTAGTTCACATGTCAGTTCATTAGACTTCTGAAAAGCTTTGACAGCAGAATTTCAGTATCTGAGGCCTGCCCCCACCCTCTCCCACCTCCTCCCATGCAGGCCCAGTAGAATATAGAAATAGAGGCAGAAACAGAAAGAAAAATACAGCTTTCTGGGAACTCATGAAAAATTCCTTGATTTCACTGTAGGACTATGGACTGTGGAGGCTTATGACCTCATTGATTAAGATATATGAAGAGAGTTAGAACAATCATTTTGTATGGCAAACTTCCATGGGGCAGGGTTTGAAGGAAAGATGAACTGGCTTTGCTTAAATAACCTGAAAATTAGAGAACTCATGTGGCTGTATTCTTTACCTACACAACCACTGCTCTCCCTTCCATTTTCCCTCTTTTCATGTAGATCTGCCTGAGAAACTTGTATGCTTGGTTCCTTTCATGATAGCCTTTTTCTCACATGTTCCAGTCTCTGAAGAGAATGGGCAAGCCACATAAACAGTGTAAAATGCCAATTGTTTCTTTATCCAAAAGGGAGCTCTTTTACTGTCATGTAGACACATGACCAAGGACTAGATGAAGAAAATATGTATCCTAAGGGAAAACAAACAAACAAACAAACAAACAAAACCTACAACAACAACAAAAACCAACCAAGTTTCCCCACTGTATGCCATGATCTGTTTGCTCCCCAAGAATTTCCCTCTACCGACTTTTTTTTTTAGCACAGAATAACACCCAAGGCCCAGCCTCCAGGGTTTATGGGATTTCTCAAAACCAACACAGAACAGTGTCTTAAGATGCCTAAATCACAAATGTATGGTAGATAGAAAGATAGATTTATACTTCTTGATGATAATGGAGCTGATACCTATCCAGGTGCTTCTATAACACCAAATTAGACTCTGGTCTCAACCATTTTGTACTAGCTGTGCAACCAGTTACCATTACAAGAGCAATTGATTCCAGTACTGGCAGCACTAAGCACAGGAGCGATCAACTGAGAGACACATTTAATACTCAACAGCTTTGTATTAAAACATTCTGAATTTGTATCATCT
>PPHD01021904.1:1388-13070 GCA_002909625.1 Bambusicola thoracicus | reverse complement strand
AAATAAAAATATTATAATAAACTTATAAATAAATTCTTGTGATCTTGCCGAACTAGCTGAAGTTTCCTTCCTTAGCATTTACTGATTATTATTTTTTAATTAATAATTTGCTTGTTAAGAATGCCCTTTGTTTTGGTTTTAATTGGAAAAGAAAGAGAGATGCCTGCACAAGTACAAGAAGAAAAGGAAGACTTTAAGTAAGTTATTAAACACTATGTATTTAATTAAAAAAAAAAAATCTTTTGTTCTGGAATTCAGATAATGTTAGAAAAAGTGCTAGAAAAGCTTCAGATAATCAGAATGAATGTGTCCGCGTCTGAAATTTGCCTTGTTCAAATGAGTAACATTTCTGGAGTAAATCATTCATTTCTGTTTACTGAGGTCACTCAGGTGGGTAAATGCATCCTGGATAAGAACCTCCCAGTTTCTTGGTATTCACTGTTTCTTCTACTATCTCTCTGGACATGACTTTCACCAAACATGGCTAAATAAGCCTATTTCCTTCCTGTGGATAGAGCACATTAATGAGAACGCCTAAGCATGATATTGGAAAATTGTTCTCTCTGCAGCAGATGGTACCTTGCTGTAACTAGTAAAAGTTTCAAACACCACATTTTTCTGGTAATTTACTGTTTGTGATGCAACAGAAATAAAGCAACCTAAAAAGCCAGTAAATGAAACAAAAATCGGTATCAAACGGAATCAGTCATTTATGTGGTAAATGATTTATAGATATGTGAGGGGGATACCCAGGATATAGTTCTCTGAGCAGACATAAAATACAGTTTTATTTAGTACAGCATCTTTCAAGCAAGTTGTATCCTGAAATGCTGCACAGACTTATATCCTAGTGTTATACTGATATTGTAAATAACAGCAGAGGGAAAAATTATGAGGCACAGGTAAACGAATGTTTTCAGCTGAGACCTGAAAGAAATAGAGATGCCAACAAAGTGTAGAGTGTATCTAAGAGCACAAACTAGAGAGGAAAAATGGCATGCATGAGCTCTGACAAGAAGCCTGTGGTGGGAGATAGAGGGAGTCAGCTGTTGAAGAGCTGAGGCAGCAGAGAAGGGGCTAGGGAAATCGTGGTCAAATTTTTGCCACCTTGCGAAAGAATCTGCAGATGAAGAAAGATGGCTGAGTATCCAGGAACAGAATTTGTCTCTCTCATAGGATTCATGCTTATGTAAACTGTGGACGATTCTAACAACTTCGAGGAGCTCAGATAATAATTTCCCTGCATAAGTGAATAAAATCTGACTTTTGTGGATCAGTCAAGTTGAAGAAAAATAAGTTCTATTTTGTTTTGTTTTTAAAAATATTTAGGAACAACCACACATTTAATCTGTGGCAAATTCTGAAGAGAATGCTAAATGAAGAACAGAGGAAGGCTGGTTAATATGGTTGCAGTTTTTCTATGCACATATGATGATATAAAATCAATGCCACTTGCTAGAACAGGTTGGCAGAAAAATTGTTTAATGAATCTGACTGAGAAGTTCCCTACTCTTAACATCAAACACTGTAAAAGGTAATTTTTCAGGTACAGCCATGTAAGAAACACTCTGTTTCACATCAGTTCTCACAGAAATTACCTAAATCTGGCAACGGGTAGGATTTCAAGTTCTAAATTAAGTGGATGCTAACAGAGGCTTAATTAAGAAGAAACAGGCTTTCCTAGGTTTAGGTGTTTTATTATGATGTTTAAAACCACACCCTTAGCTCACAGACATCGATGCTTTTGAAAGAAATTTCAAGTTATATCAAGGCTCACAATATGTTGCTATGGTGCATGCTGCTGAAGAGAGTAAGCTAATGGGCTCTCTATTTAATGTGATTAGAGCTATTATTGACATAATGCCAGGAAGACGCAAAACCATTAGCATTACACTACAGCTCACTTCAGTCACTACTCAGATTTAGCATTTGATCCACAATTTTAATTTTGCTCTGCTCTATTCAGGGCTGCATTACACAAAATGCATAATTAAAAGCTGCTGTGATTCTCTCTATTTCTCAAATTAAAAACATAGCAAACATTTGTAGTTCTAATCCACTAGAAATTAATAAATCAAACATTGTCTTTTATCCTCATTCCTCAATGCAATTCAGGATGCATGTTGGGAATATTTCACCATGCAGCAGAGAAAGCTACACTAAGAGCCACTGCTCCAAAGAATAGTCTCTAAAGCCTGTACTGTACTGCAGCAAGAAACTGAAGGACAGCAGAATACTGACAGCCTTGTGATTCTTCAGTTTATACTGGAAACTGTTTCTCAGTGCCATCAACCCACAAATCCCTTAAATTCCTTTTCCTTTATTAGCTTTTTTTTTCCCTTTTTTTCTTTCTCTTTATTTTTGTTGTTGTTGTTGTTCACTAGAGAAGCTATGGATGGTTTTGATTTTGCAAAATTTTGCACCTCTTGTGTTTAGATTTTGCCAACGAAAAAAAGGAGTAGTGGTGATTCTAAACAAATGTCTCGCACTGTTGATCACTCCAATGATCACAGCTCATCGTTTCCCCTTGACGTAGAAATGGGCTTCTAACTACACCTAAGACATATTGTACCTACTCCCTGGGGTCTACCAATGCTTCCTAATCTTGTAATAAAATCTTTTTATTACAAACTCTGCAGGTCAAACTAACCAGTTAGGAGCTTAGAAACATTTGTCTCAGATTGCTAGATCTGCTCTCAAGTGAAACAGCATTCACATTTTCTCTGTTCTTACTCCTTTTGCGAATCTTTCAATGAAGAGTAAATATGAATGCAATTTTTTTTTTTTTTGTAAGAATCTTTTCACTTTTTCTCTAAAGCTAAATGATGACAGTGCAGGTGGCAGCTGAAAAAGTTTAAAAAACTTCATTCCATTTGTGAAAAAAATATCTAACACAGGCACTGCAACACACAACACAACAGTGTCAGTAAAAAGAGATTCAGAAATAACATCATATTTTAAATGTCATGATTATAATTTTTAGCATTGTCTCAAGAGTTCACTTTCTTCACATAGTGGAAAGAGGTTGGATCCTAAAGCTTTAGATTCAGATTATAGATTGGAAACGTGCATGTGTATAAAAACAACTGCAAAAAGTACAACCATATATTAGCACCTGGATTTTTGTATAAACAGAAGAAATCTAATTCAACAGCAACTAATTAGGAATTCAATTTTATTTTTAAAGCTATATTTTTAAACTCTTCTTTGATACAAAGAATTGTTTTAGCACTTAACGCTGCTTGATAACTTACACAATCTAATTGGCACTGCTACAGTTTTCATTTTAGAGATACCTTAAAATCTATGTATTAGACATCTGCACTATTTTGTAATGAAGTAAAATCTGAAGACTGATGTAAGTCTTCAAATCTGTGATCTCTCAGGCATCTATATGACTTACTTCAGTTACAGCTTATCTCTCATTTTTTCAGCAATGGTCACCTGGATGGACACTGACCTAATGCTACTAAACATACTTAGTATGTTGATTGTCATACTGTCTCATAGAGCAGAAATATAGATCTGTCCAGCTCACCCCCCACAAGCATCAGAACTCTGTTATTTTTCTAAAACAACAGTTCGTTTTAAACTTTTGTTGTTGTTTTTCCACCCCAAATAAACATTCTCATTCTTATGAAAATCTCATTAACTGAAATATTTTTCCCTAACACATGGATGTAATTCATACTTCTTCAAGGCTGATGGGATCCAAGTTGGTTTAGGGTTATTTGCTAGTATATTTTTTAAAGAGAGTTAGGTCATGGTTATTGCAGGTCTTCATTACTCCTGCTGAAGCCCCAGTACATCAAATTACAATCAGAAACATTTTTTTTTGTTAAGATGCTATTCAGTATACTGCTAAATACATATGTAAGGTTAAGATTATGACAGGAAGAAATTTGTTCTTGAAAAATATGTAAGAGGGCATGCATAATTAATTCAAATATGTATTAGGAAGCTAAGGGAAGCAATCATTTAAGACACTGCTTATCAATATTTACATAGAGTTAGCTCTTAAGTCTGTAGGAAGAGTTCTTAAGACATCGTTATATGTTTGTCTAAAGATTTTAATAAGTAATGACATGCTAAAAACACTACCCTTCAAATCTGGCCTTAGTGAAGCCAATGGAAACAAGTGCATACCCTTGGACTACCTTGGCTTAGCACAGAAAAGCAAGCTTTAAACTGAGCCATTCTCAAGTCCAGGTGTAAATGCGCATGAGCTCATGAGTGTAAAGCTATTTCCCTGGATGACTGAGATAGTGTTTGTTTGGTCATAGTTGCATACTAGAGAGCACACACGGCATTATTGCATGGGTGAAAGTGAAGAGAAAATGTGTGTCTGAGCCACTGCCAAGAAGGGTTCAGCATTAACTGTACTCATGCCTGAGAGAAGTCACTGTGCTTTCACCTGTCACTGGGTGTTCAAGACAGACAAGGCTTCAGAGGTTTTGTTTTCATAATATTGAACACAAGCATTTGAAGCATTTCGGCATCAACTCACATTTTATATAAATGTTTCCACATCAAAGGAAACATATACTACTACTATATAGTATATGTCAACAGACACTGCTTTATTTTCACTTGATTTGAATATTAGAAATGCCCATGCTTTAGTTAATGAGAATCTAACCTGATTAGTTTCACATCTCTTGTTATTCAAAAGTACTCAAAATTCTCTGAGTTTTCAGCTCATATTCTGGAAAATTGTTAGTATTTTCAAAATACCATGATTTCTTTTTTCCAAACTTAAAAGGGACTGAAATAGGTTTCATACTGCAATTTTGATTGCAATATTCCCTATGAAGAGACGGCTGGGCTTCATAAATATAAAAATCTTCTGATGTTTGAAGTCTCTGTTGAAAATTCAAAAGGAAATAATTTTCTCTACAAGGACACATGGTGACGTGTCCTCCAAGGCTCCTTGTCCAAGTCAAACTGATATTTGTGAACAAATAATGAAGTACAAGGATGTATGCCAAATGTATTTACCCTTTCTCTGATAACAATCTTTACCATCATTATAGTCCATTTCCTTACCAGCATTGAATTAATGGGTTTGGATAACTCTTCTGCCAAATGTATCATACAAAACAATTAGGAATGTTTAAAGGATCGAAAGCATCTTCTGGTCCCAGTGAGTCTGTACCCACTGGCTGACAATATGGCTAATAAACATTTTAGAAGTAAAGCAATGAGAGCAAAAATTATTATGATCTCTGGAATAAAATACCTCTGTCAGCACATCAAACAGGAGAGAAAATTTCAAAATCATGTTGTATCTCAGATTCACAACACAGTTTTCTTGATCTCCCTTTCAGCGAACCAGATTAGCTTAACCTAGGCCCAATACAGAATACCCCTTGGCATAATGACAGTACACAGTGGAGACATCTGCATGGAGAGAGCTTCAGACACGTGTGCACGACTGTGGCTACTATTACAGGAAAGGCAAAGAAAAAGAGTCAGCTCATTCTTGACTGAGACAAAAACAATGTGAAACACGTTGAGTTTTCACACAGCAAAAAAACACCCCTATTGTCAGCACAAAGTGAGTGGCAACGCAGCTTAATAATATGAGGGCTACTCCAAAAGTAATGCCTCCTATTTTATTATGTTGGCTCACAATATCAGAGGTGAATGGATGTTGGTGAAATGGCAGTAGAGGTTGAACCTTCCACCAATACTCCATTATATGTTGATGCCATGTGACAGATGGCAGCAGAGGATAAGTCTGACACTGGCCCACTGTGGTCTGACATGGAAGTGTGTCTGAAGCAAAGATGTGAAATTCAACTCCACGTGCAGAAAAAAAATGGCACCCATTGACATTCATTCATTGACACTTGCAGAATGTTTCTGGAGACCAAACAGTGAATATGAGCACAGTGAAGCAGTGAACAGTGTGTTCACAGTGGTGGGAAAGTCAAGCCACATTCTGGATGGCCACATATAGTTGTCACACCAAGAAATGAAGAGCATCTCCATCAGCTCATCTGCATGAATAGGTGCATTTCAGTCAAGGAACTGTCTATGGATTTGAATATCAGCTTCAATATGGTGGAAATTACGTTGGCAGCACTGGAATATCACAGTTCATGCCAGGTGAGTCCCAGGAATACTCAGAAAAGGAACAGAAAAACACTACGCAAGTGTGTCAGGATCTATAGAACCAATACTAAGCTGAAGGTGCCAGTTTCCTGGATCACATCATTACTGGTGATGAGATATGGTGTAATCACTACAAGTTTGAGTCAAAATGGCAGTCCATGGAGTGGTGATGTGAATTCCCTGTCAAAGAAAAAGTTCAAGACGCAGCCCTCAGCACATAAAGTGATGTGCACTGGCTTTTAGGATAGGAAAGGGGTGATCTTTCTGGATTTCCTGAAACCCAGACGAACTTTCAGCTCTGGCAGCTAGATCATGAGACTGACTCGATATTTCATGGTCAGGTCAGAGAAGAAGACAAACTTTCTTTTGTTACATGGTAATGCCAAGCCCCATACTAATTTGCAGATCATGGAGCACATTGCCAATCTTGGCTAGACTGTCCTTCCACACCCACCGTATAGTCTAGATTTGGAGACTTCTGACTTCCGTCTATTTGGGCCAATGAAAGATTGGCTGCATGAGCTACATTGTCCTACCAATGATGCTGTCACAGCAGCTGTGAAACAGTGGGTCATTGCTGGTGCAGATTTTTATCAGTGTGGCAAGCAGGCTCTTGTTCATTGCTGGTGAAAGTGCATAGCTAATGGTGGGGATTATGTTGAAAAACAGTGTTTTGTAGCTGAGAATTTGTTCTATCAGTGTTATTGTGCTCTTTGTATCTATTATGGTTTCCAGGGAAATAAATAGGAGGGATTACTTTCAGAGTGTCATACAATTAAGAAGAAATTTGCACGACTCAGTACTGTAATAATCTGTTTTGGCTGTACTGCAGCATCTCTCACTGTCCTGAGGTAGACTAATTGTATGTCAAATTAATAGTAATATTGCCATTCATAAACTTACTGTTCCTCAATCCCCTCTTTGCTTTTGCGCCTGCCACCACGCTTTTCTTCGCACACCTCAGGCGGTGTCCTGGCCTTCTGTTCTCTTCTATTAAGCAGAATGACTGATCACACTTTTTCTGCACAAAATGTACAAGGCCTGAGAAACCCCTCCCAGAATGGCCAGGATAGCGACAGAAATTTGGCATAATCAATTAAAAAAAACCAACATACTTAGTCATAAAAATTAAGTCACTAGAATATCTGACTGTGTTATGAGGGTGCTTCCATCCAGTCTCTGCTAACACTGATTTCCTTACAGACATGTTCCTCGTTTGACCTATGCTCTTCATTTTAATTAACACTGAAATTTTGCAAGTCACAAGAACTACTGAGACTGAGATGCATCTCACTTGCAGACATATAAATATGAATTTTTACAGATTTGTATCAGCACAAGGTAAAAAGGAGTCAAAATGAAAACGTGTAGAAGATGAAAAGGAAAATGCCAAAACTCAGAACACCCAGGCAAAAAGATTCTAAATTGCCGCGTTTTTCCTGGATAGTCTATTACTTCATTTCTTATTTTATCCTTCAGTGAACACAGAATGTTCTGCCTAAAAACATCTTTTAATGCAAATTATAAGATGAAAGAACTGTTAGATGTAATAAGTGAAGATCATCTCCTGTACAGGTGCTTTTTAGCTGAGGAAGCACAAGACCTAAATTAGCCACTTGGATGGTGGTGGACTGTACCAGAGCACATCGTAAGGACTAGTGCATTATTTTGTATTACCAAAAGGATCACATTATATATTACAATAAATCTACTTTTGCAGCAAGGAAAAAGAACTTATCTCTTAATGTAAAGAAGGAGAAACACCAGTCCTGGACTACTGACAGCTAATGGCTGAGCTGAGCAGCACAAAACTGAGGGCACAGATGAAGGCGTAGAAGCTCAGTTTCATTCCAATATTAGAAAAATAAATGCACAACATCCTAGTATTACTAATGTATCTGTTTCTCCATTTTCATACACTTTAAGAAGTTGCTTTACTTTAATGCATGAGGTGTGGCAGATTTTCAACCCTATTGCCAACCCCTATGTAAAGGTAAAGATATATAATGAATTATTTTTGTTTAGGAAAACAAAATATAGGTGAGATTAGTCATGGTGAGAGACAACAAAACAGAATTTAAAAAGTAACTTTCTCATGGGCTGAGCACTTTTTTTCGTGTTTAAATTCTTGGTCTCCAGTCATGAGTAAGTGCATGTTTGGTGCCTGTGCAATTTAGTAGTAAGGAAGAGAACAAGATGTAAAACTGATTTCAGTCAGGTCTGGGTAAGATGCTAATACAGTTTTTACTCAGCTCAACAAAAACCAAGGAAACTGCAGATCTCCCCTCTACCTTTTGCTGACACAAATCTGTAAAAGTTCAAATTTTATGTCTGTTGTAGGGAACCATGCTAAATTGCTGGATTATACTTGTGATGAGCACAAAATAAAGACCCCTCTGTTTTACTGTCTCAGCAGGTGTACCACAAGCTCTTTTCTGCAGCAGAAGCACAAGCCAGCAGTGTTGCAGCAAGGTGATCAAAAATTGCAGTCACTAATACAGAGATAAGAAAGTCTAGTACTGAATTCTGACTAAGATGTGCTGGTTACGGGCAGAGTTACTTGAAGCTCGTAGCACAATGTCAGTGCCACACGAAATCACAAGTCTGGATTCATCTTCACTTCCCTGGATAGAACTCTCCTCCACAGATAGCCCCCAATAGTTTGGATAAAATTTTACATGAATTTAGAAAAATAGTCAAAATCAAATCCATAGAAATCAACGAAGATTCAAACATTTTTTTACTTCCAACATTAACTTCTTCTCCTTTCATAAATATATTTGCAAAAGTGTATGTGTATATCAAAGAACTTATTTTCTGTGTATGTAGGTAATCCTGTGCTGACTGTGCATATTTGTGCAGAGGCACACCCAAGTTCTCAGCTTAGCTCTCTGAATGTCACCATATTTTAAATAATAAACGTTAAAAAGACATACAGCTATGAGAAATGCAACTACAAGCTTTACAGTTAACATCAGTTACTGAGTAGCTGTATGGTATGTTAAAAACAACAACAACAAGAAACCAACAAAAAAAGTGCAGAAAAGAGCTTCAAAAATGGTTCTTAAAAGCACAAAAACAGTTAATACAGTAATTAGGAAAAAGTGAATGTATTGTACTGGAAGCAAAAGATCAGTCATTTGTACACAAATTACAGTAGGACTGGCCTTAAATGGGTTTGCAGTAGGTTTGCAATGTATCATGTGCAAGTCAAAGCAGCATACTTGTCTACTTGCTCACCCTGGATGTACTGAAAAGGCCAGAAGCACTAACCTGAGAAAGTGGCGCATTGCTATCACAGTGCAACAAGATTATTGAAGTAAAAGCGAAAAAGAAAACAACCCGACAAACTGCACAAAATCACAGAAAATCTGTCCTAGTCAATCCTTTTTGTACAGGTGACAGATGATGTGCCAGCCTATGTGTATACCTACAGCTTTTGCAGTCTCTCCATTCTCACTCCTCTCCTTCAAGTAGGTGATGAGACATGAAATTTTAGTGGCTGTGAAATTATGGTCAGACTATAGGATTTGCTACTTCTGTTACAGTTTGGGCATTTTAGAAAACAGAATAAAACATGCTCAGAAGAACAAAGTAAAATATTTACTGCTGGCTGTTAAACTACATCCTTCAAGTTAAGGCTAATGTGCTTTCCAATGTGGGAACATTACCAAGGGGTCAGCATTACAGCATTAAAATTTTAGAAACCAGGACTCTCAGGAGCAGTACAAGCAAAGGAACACAAATAGAGTGATGGAGCCACTGAACCACAAACAGTAGTTTTTAAGTGAAAAGTCATGCAAAGGTACAAGGGCCTCAGGTCTCTGGTGTAACAGGTACATCTACGTCTGCCTATCAGCTCACTCAAGTGCTATTAAAGGCCGACCAATCCATCTGAGTGGGCCCATTTGCTCCTTGCAGGTACAAATGGCTATTTGCTGTACATATGCGATTACACACTCACTTCCTTTGCCCTATGCTAACAGCATGTAAAACAAAAAAGTGCCATTTTATGTACACAAAGGCACTTATCTGGGGCCCTTGGGCTCTGAATACAAAGCACTCTGAGTAGATTGATGGTACTGCGGTGGGGACAAACAGGAAATGGACAACTGTGTATTTCCCAGGTTAATAGCATAATGATTCTTTATTACTAAAAAACTTGTGCTCTTCACCACCTTTTGCTACTGATTCTTCCACAGTAGAAAAATATGATGTAATGGAAAGCTGCCAGCCTCTGTCTAAGCAAAGGATGCTGTGAAAGTCAAAAGAGGGAAGGAGGGATTCTGGACTTGTTTTCTGATTGTTATTACCTTATTCCTTTGCAGTTTCTGCTCTTGTTGATTTAAATCCCTGAATGCTCAGTGTATTTCTTTGCTCAGCTCAGGCTACAATACAAGAACACCTTCCTAGCAAAAGTTGGATTCTATCCAGAGTTTACAACTCCTTTAAAAATACACTTAGATGTAATTAGCAAAAGCTTAGGTGACATATACACTGGATGGAATATTTCATCCGTGAACCTATAGGGACTGTGCCTGAATCGCATGCACCACAGCAGGTGCTGCGAGTTTCACTGCTTCTATCAGCTAAGATCCCTGGTGAAAACAACAGCAAAGCAATTCATTCAAAAAATAAAAACTCTCCAACAATAAACCCTATACTTTCCTTCCTCCTTCTCTCCTGCAAACAAATAGTCTTTTTCTCTTCAGAAAATTAATCTACACAGAAAAGCATCAGGCCTGTTAAGAGTGTCACTCCACATAAGGAGTATGATTTGTGCTAAGATGCAGGCTACACTTTTTTAAAGGATGATGCATTCATAGACCTTGCTGTACAGAGGGAATTTTTTTCTCATCCTCCATCAAACACATTTTTTACTTAAATGAAGTATCAGTGTGAAAGTACTCTCAGAAATACTTGCATATCTTCACCGAAAACACCACCACCACCCCCCTGCCAGGCAGTATTAATAAGACTAGCAATGTAATCCCATGATTTGTACTTTTTATTGCCCCTTGGTGACTCATAGTCCAAACGTTCAGGTAGTTCTCAGCATCTTGAAATTTGGCTTTGTGTTAATTTTTGAACAATATCTGTCATTTTACACCTCAGAGCTCAGAGAAGGCAGCACAGTAGTTGGTGTACAGATGTGACAGAATGTTTTTATTCCAGAAAAAAGCTCCCTGTTTTTGACGCACTGGAAAATGTACAGCCAGAGAACGCTTGAGGCGAAGATGCCACACCAGCCTTACATCTGTCTGCTTTCATTTGTCTACAACTGTGCTTATAGATAAAACAAGCCTTCCAGATGTCATCACAAGCAGCGTTCATATGCTGACTTCACTGAGATGCTATTGTTTGCTGCCAGCATAACAGAGTTGTAAAACTAAAATATTTAAACTCTGTGCTACTCAACACAACTTTGAATGTCACACAGGGTCTTATTTCAGGATTAATTAATGTACACCCCAATAAAATAATCATGCGTTAAAAAACAAAGCTAGCAGGGCATATACAGTATGCTGGCATTTTTCTTTCTTTCTTTTTTTCTTTTTTTTTTTT
>PPHD01021903.1:0-13070 GCA_002909625.1 Bambusicola thoracicus | reverse complement strand
TTAAATACTTGTTGCATCTACCATTGAAATACAAATAGTTTTTGGGAGATATGTGGCCAGTGCCCAATACAGTGCTGCAGCATTATAGGGTGGTTCATGGGATGCAGTGTCAGAAGCACAATGCCCCACCGCAGTGGCAGGGAGGACTCGTGTGGGCAGAATGCTAACGACTCAGCGTGCGGTTTTCCCAAGACATGAGGGTTAACTCCCCTCAGCACTGAGGACAATGAACAAGAGATCTTCTACTCTGTGGTTTGAGTTCAGCACAGATGCAGAGGGAAGGGCACTGCCGACCCAGTGGCACCTTTCTTTCTTTCTTTCTTTTTTTCTTTCACTCCCTGCAATGCTTAAGATTTCTTCATCCTTGCTAAAGAAAAATATGTCTGTGAAATGAAAGACTGATGAAAAAAATATTGAATCACTTCTCTGGGTGCTGGCTTGGGGCAAAAATGGTATTTCCTAGACTTCTTTAATTAGAGCTTAATTCTGTTTGGTGCCTG
Source organism: Bambusicola thoracicus (assembly GCA_002909625.1). Lineage (NCBI taxonomy): Eukaryota > Metazoa > Chordata > Aves > Galliformes > Phasianidae > Bambusicola > Bambusicola thoracicus. The sequence goes on along the minus strand of PPHD01021903.1, from coordinate 12,570 downwards.
AATATGTGTTGTTAGAATTGGCACATTTATGCAGTAGCCTCCTACTGAGGCTTTGGATGTCTGTTGAAACTCTTCTCTGTTACTTTTTTTCTTATATAATACAGGCCCCACCCTCAGCCAGGTTCTTATTTAATTGATGTTGATCGGGAAGAATTTTGCAGAAGTCAAAGACTGACACTGCAAAATAGTTCAAAAGAGGACTTAGTCCCCTTGCGCGTTGCTGTGTTAATTATAAAATGCCTTCTGGAAAGCTGAGAATATAATCTGAGTCAGTATTATGTCCAGTGAGTAATGCCTCTTAGCCCCACAAACTTTCCAGAGTTGGCAGTGCAATTTATATTTTGTCCCCAGAGAACCTGTGATCACAGTCATGCCCAAATCAAAAGTACTTATTTAGTCCATATTAAGTCCACTTTTATTAATCTGTATTAAGTATGGATTACCCTGTGCTCTGCCAGATTACATCATTGGAAGAACAACTTTCCCTTTTGGCTGTCCTGTATTTTGCAACGTGTATTGCATATCCCAAAACGGAGCTATTTCACAAGCCCTAACTATATGCTTCGTTGTAAAGGCACACCCACAAAAGGCATAAATGAACGAAGGGCCATAAATGTAAAGTGAATGGTCTGTGAAATTCTGAGAGAAATCCCAGAAAGACCTTTCCACAGCTCTCACTGGCCTTGGAGCCAGACTGCGAAAATGGAACCACTACAAAACACAAAGGTTTAATGGAGAATGAACGATGCAGTATATGAGTGTATGGTACAATGCACTGTGGCACTATACAATGTCCTTGGTCATGCAGAAGAGCGTTTTTGTATAGAAAACTGATGCATTTTCAAATCTGTATTGTATTTGGAAAGAATGTGCAGAACCTGTAGCTGTATGAAAAAGCAGAGCAATTCAATTTTATGTTCTTCAGCAAGACTGTCTCCTTTTGATATTTTTGTGTAGATGTTAAATGCTTCCAAAAGCACAGAAGCGACCCTATGAAGCCCTCAGTCACTGTACACTGGAAATTAAGGCTTTGAAGGACATTTAATTATGAGGTTAAATGTAATTATCTATAACATTGTCCTGGTTTCACCAGCAACAGTTTTTTTTTCCTCCTTATAGTTCCTGATATGATGCTATGTTTTGGATTTGGGAGAAAAACAGTGTCGATAACACAGCAATGTTTTAGTTGTTGCTGAGCAGCACTGCACAGAGCCAAAGACATGTCAACTTCTTCAACTGCCGGTAAAGGGAACTGTGGGATCACAAAGAGCTGGGAGGGGACAGAACCAGGACAGCTGACCTAAACTGGCCAAAGGAATATTCCATATGGTGTGACATCATGTGAAAAAATGTAAAAACTAAACAAACAGTGGAGGGTTGGTTGGGCAGGCAGCCGCTGCTTGGAGATTGGCTGAGCATTGGTCAGCAATTGTTCTGTGCACCAACTGTTTTGTGTGCATATCTTTTATATCATTATCATTATTCTCCTTTTATCTTCCTTTCCTGTCTTAGTAAATATTTTTTATCTCAATCTCCAAGTTTTGCTTTGTTAGGTTTTTTTTTTCTGATTTTTCTCCCCTATTCCACTGGCAGGGATTGGGAGTAAGTGAATGACTGTGTGGTGCTCAGCTGCTGCTGGGCTGAACCACAACAGATACTGATATCTCTGTCTGAGATCCCATCATTCATGACTAAATCAAGACTAAGAGCTAGATGGGGCTTACAACAAAATGTGTAGCATGTCACAATAACGTAACAGGGTTATAAAACCTGCTGGAAAGGAATAATCAAAATTCTGATTTCAAAACCAGCATTCTATGATTCTCCCAGGGTTTGGGGATTTATTTATTTATTTATTTATTTATACCTTTTTTGGCATTGCTTACAGAAGTTGATTCCTGCTAGGAGGTGTGTACGAGGGGCAGCCCAAAAGAATGCACCAAGAGCAGAGCTTTTGGCTGCTTTTTCACTGCCACTTCCACTTTTCTTGCTACCATGAGATATTTTTTAGCAGCTGGCTTTGCATCAAAATGATCAAGAAAAATCTCTCTGTTCTCAGAAAAGGATTTTTAATTCTCTTTTATCTGTCCTTATTTTCTTTGGCGGAAGTAACATCTATTGTATTTTGTAGCTAGCTGTGCCAAAAGCATCTCTATGCTTTCAGCTTGGGATCTTTTCTCCGCTGTTCTATGCCAAACCTCACATTCCTAAGGATCTCAATTCTGTTGCCTAAACAACAGCCATCTAGTGCCATTTGAGTGCCCGAAGGTTTCTGGCACATCTCAAAGCAATGGCAGAGGGGACATGGAGCCCACCAGTGACTCGTGCCCCACCAAGTTTCAGCTGAAGCAGAGTGGATAGACTTGGATTGCTGTAAAAACAGTAGGTGAGCAGCTGAGGGTGCAGTAAGTAGGGCAGTTAGTGCTTGTGAGGGTTTAGTTTTGAGTTTCTCAGGCAACCTCTCATCATCCTCAGCTGGATGTTACCTAGCTTAATGTGAGCACAGTAAGGTACAGAGAGAGTGAATTAATTGAAGGAGAGAAGCTAAAGTTTGATCAGCTTTCAAAACCAAGAGAACCTTAAGCTGAATGTTGAAAAGAAGGCCAGGAGAGTGGCTGTTCCCCTGCAAGACTGCACAAGCTGTGCTGAGAGCGATCACCCCCTGGAGCAGGCAAGAGGACAGGTGGATGTGTGAACTGCATTGTAACCTGCTTGTCATGCATAAAGGCAGTGGGCCACATGGGAGGTCTGTTCAGTGGGGGGTGCCATAAGAAGCTAGAGGTTGTGGTCACTGTTGATGCCAATAAAGGGATGTTCTGGGAGGCAGCAGACTGGGATCCCAGTTCCAATTTTAGACCTCTGCACTGTCTAAAGTACTGTGAGGGCCATAAACGGGGCTTGGGAAGCAAGTAAAGAACCCCATTGCATGGAGGATGCAAAGGAGCAGAGAGATAGTATTAAAGCATATTGGGAAATGAGGAAGTTCCGGGAACAAGATGGAGCTGTGCAGCCTGTAAGGCCGTGCAATGGCTTGAGGCTAAGCTGTATACCTCTGAAAAGATTGGGAAGGAAAAAAAGGAAAAGAGTTAAACAAGGAAAATGAGACTCACTGTGGTCTCCCTTGACCAGCAGTGCTGAGCAACAGAGCTCAGGCAAAGCATACATGTAGTTTTACAGCAGTTCCTTTTGCCTAAAAAGGAAGGGGGCACAAGAATGCTAGGGCTCAAATGACAGCCTTAATGGAGCCGCCACCCCAAGACATGGTGGGAGGAGGATAAGCAGTGAGATATGGTGTTGGCAGGCTCCAAACCTTGTAGGGATGATAAAACAGGATATATTGGTGGGAGAGTGCCACTGTATTTGAAAGGTAGCAGGAAGTGTAATCATATAAAAATGCTCCAAGGAAAAAAGATGTGCTACAGAATACCAAATAACAAGGTCTAGAAATAGGATCATACTAATGATCCCCTTCTCAAGTTGAGGACCAGTGATCGTGACATGACCAGGAAATGTTCCATGAAATGAAAGGAGCTACAGTTTTAAGACAGGCAGTAAAGTGGATGGTTGTAGCCTCCCTCTACAGAGTGGACTGATGCAGTGCTAAGGCAAGGCCCAGAGGTAACAAATTTTGACATACTATGTGGCTGTTTCTTAGATCAAGCTGCAAGAAAAGACACTGAGCTGTTGCTGGTTCCAAGTGGTGCATGGTACCTACTTCATAAGGTATCTGTAAGAGAGCTGCTCTGTAGCAGCTGTCTCTACTTATTCAAATTTTAGTGAGAGCAAGACAAATGAATCCAGAACATGAATACTGAATTTCAAGAAAGGCAAATCAGTAAAAATATCTTGTAAAAAACAGCAACAGCAACAACAGAATAAAACAACCTTGAATGCAGTAGACTAGGAAGTGAGAAAACTGGAGGCTTCTCAAAAATGCTGTATTACAAGGTTAGGTAATTTTTTTTTAGAAAACAAAATATAAGTCAAGTGAAAAATGCCTTCATGGCCTAATAGAAAACTCAGGGGTATCACAAGAAGAGATTCCGTATTAAAAAATGAAAAAATTGTCCAAATGACAATTTTTTTGAGCCTATATATTATGGCAGGTAAAATGTAAACAGACAAGTAGGAGGACAAAAAACTCCCCCACACAAATGACTCAAAGATAGCCTTGGAAAAGATGCCTCAGCTGCTAGTAAGGAGTTCTTCAGATGCTTCAGGAGCGGGAAGCTGGACAGGAATTAGTAGGATCACTTGCTAACCAAAGGTGAAAAGTTCTCTCAGTGCTTCTGTGAGCTCCCGAAGGCTTCATGAGAAGCTCAGTTTATTTGTATTGGTCTTTTCTGCAGCTGAGGAGATTCCTATGCCCAACATTTTTTTCACAGCAGGAAGGGCAGAGCAGCCAGATCAGGCTAGACCAGTTGGGTACATTAATAAGTCCCTGGGACTAGAGAGCATGCAGTTTGGGCTTCAGAAGTAACTCTGTGGTGAAATTACTGAAATTCTGCCCATCCAACCCACTGCTGGAAGTGTCTATGGGCAGTAGATCAGTGAACTACTAATGTAATTCCTACCTACAAAATAGGACTGTAAAGGATTCCGGAATGTACAGAGCAGTAAGTCTGATTTCTACACCTGGCCAGACATTGTAAGAAAGAGCAAAGTTACTGAAAGTGAAGGAGATAAACACAATTATCTTGGAAAGTCTTCATCTCTGCAATGACACCCTGCCTTGCTCTTCGTCAGAGAACATGAACTGGGGAATCCAATTGACATATTCAGTGTGCTGGCTTAGCTTCACCACTGTTCTGACCCAGTGGTGCATTTCCTGTGCTTTCAGACACAAAGTACAAATTCTTACTGATGTTTGAAGGAGTTGGACTTGATCCTTGTGGGTTCTTTCTAACTCAGGGTATTCTGTGAGCCAATTCTTTCCTCCTTTGCCTGGCCTTTGCTAGTAGAACTAAATTGATGAGTCAGAGCACAATGAAGAACCTATGTGTTGGTGACATGATGCCTCAGCGTGTCTTCTTTTAGCATCTACCTCATAATTCAGCTAAGTGTTTTTTCTTGCTCTCTCCCTTTCTATGATTTCTAATGACAACAGAGATCTCTTCCCCAAAACTTTACAGCTCATTCCCTCAGACTGACAAATCACCAAATGTAATTTGCCTGCTGCTAACAAATCAGCAGAGATGTCCCAGCAAAACTGAACTCATAGAATCATTCAGAGCAGGATGTGGTGTTAATGAGAGTTTAATTACCCAAGCATTTGTTGAAAACAAAAGATGACAGGTCACAGATGGTTCATCCAGTTTTTAATGTGCTGGTGGAGAGTTTTGATACAGAGATAGTGAAAGCAACTTGGAGGGCAAGTCCTTACACATTTATTTCTAACTAGTAGGGAGAGCTGAGAATTTCATTTTGGAGGGCAATTTGTGTAATGGTGATCACAGAATGATACAGCTCACAGTCTTCTGGGAGACAAAACAGTTCTGGTGACAGAACAGCCAGGGAGGGTCTAGGCAGCTAGAAAATGACAGGTGTGTTTTTTAATTTATAATAAAAAAGAAAAGGGGGGTGGGGGGGTGGAGACTGGAGAATTCTTTCTAATTAGTCACTTAGCTTCTGTTCTCTGCGGATGTCTGAAACAAACAGTTAAACAGTATTTTTGCAGGCACCCTTGAGGAAACAAGAAAGTCCGTAACATCCATTATGAATCTGTCAAGAACAAACTGTGCTAAGTCCATCTAAATTCTTTTTACAAAATGGTAACATGTTACAGGTAGGAAAGAATCAGTAGGAGTTGACATTTGACATTATCTCACATTTTGTAAGTAAGCGAGGGAAAAATGGTCGAAATTAAATTGTTGTAGTGAAGGAGCAAAACTTATTGAGCACCCATCAGATGATGTCAATTGTTTGTTTGTTTGCACTTCCTTTTGGGCAGAAAGCTTAAATAAAAATGAGGTGCACCTGGGAGGGTAAATGTGAAGAAACCAACGATTGATTGCAGGGCTAGAAACCATCACCTACCTGCTCAGCAGAAAGGAAGAGGTAAGTCTCTCTGAAGCACATGAAGTGTGAGGGGGTAGCAGTCTGACTGTGTGGATAGGACTGTAAGGAAGAAGAGAACAACATACTTCTACAATTATAAAGGCAAGAGCAGATGGTAGTAGGGTTTTTTTTGTACTGACAGTGCAGCAGGGATGGCTCAGTCTAGGTATTAGGAAGGTCTGTCTGAGATAGATTCCAGAGTGGCAGTGTTACTGCAGCTTTGTCACTGGAAGTGTTTGGGATGGGTTGGATAAATCTGTCCTGGAAGAGGTGGAGGTACAGGTCCATCCTGCTGTGAGACAGAACTGTCCTGAGGTTACACGTTCTTCCTGTCCTGGGTTGTTAGAATTTAGTACATTTAAATTTAAAACGTTTCCTGAACTGTTTCTCCTTATTTTTGTGCTCTGTTTTGCACTCTCTTTGACGTGATACTTTCTTTAAATAGTGCCACTGATGTTTCTCAGCTCATCCGTTTCACCTAAATGCAGTGTCTTAATTATTTTTTTTCTATGTAATACTTGTATTCCTAGTCTGTGGAGGCAATCTGATATTTGATGAAGTAATCACTGAGGAGCACAACTGCCTTGATGAATAGTTCAGCAAATAGTTAAAGAACTGGAATAACTTTCAATTAATTTTCTGAATACCTCTTGGCATTCTTAGGACTCTACCTGCAATGCACTTGGTTCCTCGCTTCTTCCACTTCTAAGTCCTCATCTCTAAGGCTAATAAACTTATTGGCGAGGTGCGTCTCAGTTCCTGTAGTCATGTTGTCATGTTATGTCCCCATGTCTGGGACTGTCTCTTATGTGTTTGCCGTAGTTATGTTTGAACAGAAGGAAATTTAAATGGATAGTGGCTGCTGTCTGGTCTCTGGAGTACATCAATTATTCTCAAGGAAATATCCTTCCTTTGCTGAGTGGCATATGCCTACCTGCTCTCGCTGCCCTTCTTCTCAGGATCTGACAGAGCAGCCAGTCAACGTTTTCATCTTCTGCAGGCAAGTGCTGAGCTTCTCACAAGTCTTCCTGTTAAGAGATTGTGGTGGAGAGTCTGTAGCTTTTTTCATCACCATAAGCTGGAAACTTTTGCAGAAATAGTTGTGCAAACCTGCTCTGCTGTTTGATTCTGCTAGGACTTATGAACAAATTTCCAACCATAAGACTCAGTAAGTTGTGTTAAAGTTTCAAATAGGCTCTCAAAAAGCTGTAGAAGGATGTATCACTGCTCAGACTTTGTGTTACTGCTTAAGGAATGACAAATGAATATGGGTGATGTGTATGAGTGAAAAACACAGGTATGTTTCCCAAAACAGGTGGCAAAGCAATATCTGCACTGCAGCCATGTGCCTGGATGGTTTCTGCAGATAGTGCAGAATTTGGGCAAGAAAAGCTGAGGCACTGCTATACCTGGTTAGTTCAGCAGCTGCAGAGCTGATTGACTCCAGCTGCATCTGTCTGCCAGTGAAGATAGAACAATTTGGCTAAAACTCTCTAGAGCAGGAGAACTGCTGATAGTCCTGTGCTATTTGCCCTTTCACTGGGATTTCTCACCTCTTTAAGCAAGCCAGAGCTCCCTATAAGGTTAGGCATAGCTTGTTTGCAAGAGCGAGCAAGTGTTGCAATGGTTAAGTCTATTCATGATCTCTGCAATCTCCAGCACAGAGACAGCAGCTCCAGGGGAGGGTGAGAAGACAGCTGAGCAGTGCTCAGTGAGTAGCAATTCATGGTCTGAAGGTCATGAAAGATCTAGTCTTTGTCCTGAACAGGAATTCACAAGAAAGTTGCATGATCACTAGAAAAATCCTTTATTTAGGGTTGCAATGGGCAACATTTTGACTTCACAGCTGTAGGGCACCTTTTTGAAAAGTGTATGTGGGCTAGAAGGGGGCTTTATTCTACACTCGGTCTATTTGTTGAGCAGTTACGCAGAGGACAGGCAAAAAGATTTAGCAGAGTGGCTTTGAATGGAGAAAGGGCTCTGATGCAGATGTATGGTTGCATCTGCTTAGTTTTCATGCTGCAGTGGTAATGTTCATCAGGGAGTGTGAACTGACTCAGAGAATGCTGCTCTCTTGAAGAGAGCATTAATGTCAATGCCCCCCCCCTCCTTCCCCCTTATTCATTTGGTCAATGATTTCAGTAATAAAGGAGGAATCGGTGCTTCCCTATTTATGTTCTACTGTAGAGAGAAGTATGAATAAAGCTTGATGCGCAGTGACATTTGGTTTCCCCAGTAAATGCAGATCAGTTGTTTTCCTCACCCAAAGGTAAACCAACAGACCAGCTACCCAAGGGGGAGGGCTTTGCACCCTGGCGTATGCAGAAAACAGGTCGCAGAGAAAACCTGAGCTCTGGGATTGTGCTTATGGGGATGTGGGACAGGGATGGAGCACTTTGGTGGTAGCATGACTGGGAACACAGAAACTAGATCGCTATGGAGGGAGGAGGATGTCTGAGTACTTCTCTTCTGGCCATTTGGGCTCTAGGGGGAGGGTGGCAATCAGAGGTGGCAGAGATTAAATCACTGTATCCTGGGGTAGCGTAGGAGAATCTGATGCAAGTTCTGAGCCTGAAATCTTTACAGCACAGCTGGCATCAAAACCTCTGTGTTTGGGCAAACAAGAATTATTTCTGTGTCACTTAGTTCTTTGCAAAAGGGAATTTACTTCCTTGCATCTTAAAAATAGACAAGGTCTTTCCCCAGCTTTGAGTATCACTTTTAATGTATTTCCCTCTACACAACCCTAGTGCTTGATGAGTGCCTCTTCTTTTATAGATGATATCTGAAATTTAGTATGCAAGAAACATGCCAAGGCATTTTCCCCTTTAAGGTTTATTATTTAATAGGATTTAAGTCAACTTGGGAAACCATTCTGTGGACTCTTCAGCACTGAAGCCTCCTGTTTCTCTCTCTCTCTCTCTCTCTCTCTCTCTCTCCCCCCACCTCTCTTTTTAACAGGGGAAATACCCCACATCACTCATGCGTTATAAAGAGATGTTCATTCAATGGTTTCAGGCAAGCAAGTGCCCCCATTCTGTGTTTTTGCTTTGACTAGCATCCATTACAATACGAACTTCTGCTCATGAATGCATTGTCTTCCTCCAGCCCTGAAGACTAATGCTGTTGAGGCAGTGCTGGAAGAAAGAAATGGACCTTTTCTTTCAGCATGTGCGCTGAACTAGATGGCAGTGATTTACAGCGTGCCTTAGAAAAAGCAAGAAGTCAGGGGACTGCAGATTGCATTCATAAAACCACTGGGCTAACACTTTGTGATGCTCCCTTCCGGGGGATCCATTGCAAATCCAAGCGCTACTCCTCCTGCTGGATGCGTCGTCCTTTGTGACTTAACTAGATCTGCAAAGGTTGCATCATCTTGTTAGTGGCCTTTAGCATCTCCTGTTCAAGTTCCTGTATCTTACTTATTTCTACACTAAATGTGGCACTGCACTTCCCAACCGAGTTGTTGGCTAGCTCAGTGCATTTTTCATCATAACGAGCAGTTTTTTATACTAAAATATCTACTCTGAAGCCACATGAGCTATATATTAAGTTGATGACTGCTAAATAATTGAGGCTGCACTTTCCCTCACAGTGAGTTATTTCAAATTCTGTATGGCTGTCTGTATGCTGAGCTTCAGGCTGAACTCTGTGCAGCACGTGTGTGGTAGACAACAGCATTATTAGAGCAATGGGCTGGTGGCTTAATTGTGGTAGTGGGCTTCTTTTATTAAAAAAGAAGTTACTTCTTCTGGATTGCTATGTCTGTGTGACAGGCCTTTCCATCTTCCTCCAGTTCTCGAAATCAGTGGAGAAAGGAAGGAAAATGCCTGTGGCAAAGCATGGCTCAGGTGCCTTTTTTTATAGGTTTCTGTGAGAGTGTTTTGCTCTGACACCTGGAGCAAGCACTGACCAGAGCCACTGAAGCTCAGTGCTAGCTGTGCTGCAGTGCTCTGGCAGGCTGTGCTGAGGTGCCCTGTCACCCAGCTTGTGTGGCTACTTTGCTTCTGTTGTCTTTCTGTGAATTGATTCATATTATATGTTCTGTGTCTGAGCATGAGAGAAGGAAAACTTCCAAGAGATAGATTATGATCTGTGTGGATTTGTGAAAAATGTACCCTTTCAAACTGAGCACGAGGCTGCTTCATTGACATGTAGTTTGCCTGATGATTCACTGTCTCCTGTATTTCAGCTGCATTCTGGTCACATCCTCTGTCTTCTTCTGCACCATCCCTTTCCTTGGCACTTTTAAGGACCTGAGGCAGATCTGTTTCTGGCAGGAGTAACCAGGCTCTACTGGAAAGCCATCAGCATCAACACTGCTTTTCAGTACAACCAGCAGTGAAAGCATGTTACACAAGCACCTACATTCTAAGTCACTCATTGTCATCAGTTTGCAAATTCTCCTTGCATAAGGCCATCTATTGCATTTCATGACTTCAGTTGAAGAGATGCTCGAGTGTTGCAAATCTGGAACAGAACAGGGTGCTCTGGCATGGGGAAAGGTACTGGGACTCTGTAAGTGCAGGAGCTCACAGATTGCTCATAGACTGAAAGTTCTTTGTCTTTGTCTTATCCTCACTCCTTCTGCTCCTTTATGTGAAAATAAAGGATTCCTTTTGCACTCTCCAGTTTGGGTTTCTCCTTCCTTCACTTAGATTGGTTACTATGGGAACTGCTAATGGGAGAAAATTTGGTGCTTTCTGCCAACACAATATGAAGTCACTTCAAATGCTATTTTCATGTTATGCATTGAACATTTAGGTTTCTGAAGAATGGATGCATGTGGGGACTGTTGTATGAACAGGTTGTAATTAACAAGTATGTTGAGTGTTGCTCTTGCCTTCAGTATATCAGAAGTTGACTGCCATCATAAAAAGTGTGCTAATGTTTTTGTTTCCATATATTGTATACCATACAGTAGAGGAGTTTGTATATAACTTTATCTCAGTGTCAAATGAGAGATATTCATTCTGTAAATATTTTGTTAGCCATGACTGGCATTTTCAGGATACAGTAACAAATCTTTGTAAGTTTCAAAGAGATCTGGACAACTGAGTCTCTTCAAACAGTATTCTAAGAAAGTTCCTCCCATCATAAACAAATCTTTCAACAGAAAGCAATGTGCTATTAAGTATCTTCTTTCCCCTTTCCAAATGCATTCAGACTTTATTTAATGACCTTTTTTTTTTTTTTTTTTTTTTTTGTCCAGAAGCTAGGCAAAGACAGATTCTCTCTACATCCCTTCAGGGATGTGCATATTGTTGCATAGGGAAACTCACTGTATGGCAACAGGCTCTGAAATGAATTAATTTTTTTTTTCAGTAGATGTTGCAGATGATAGAGATTTAGGGAGGTGACATGGAATTACCAGCATGACTCCACCAAGAGCAGGTCCTGCCTGATCAAACTTACTGCTTTTCATGATGGCGTAACAGTATCAGTGGACAAGGGAACTGCCACCGGTGTCATCTATCTAGACTTCAGTGAGGCCTTTGACATATCCCCCCATAACATCCTTCTCTCTAAACTGAAAAGATATGGATTTGATGGGTAGACTGTTCAACAGAACTGATTGCAAGACTGTACAAAGAAAGCGGCGATCAATGGATTGGTGTCCAGATTGAAATTAGTGATGAATCGAGTCCCTGGGGGTCAGTACTGGGACCAGTGCTCTTCAGTATTTTCACTGATGTTCAGTCAATTGACATTGACTGTGGGATTGAGTGCACCCTCAGAAAATTAATGGGTGACACCAAAATCCTGTGGTGAGGTCAACATACCTGAGGGAAAGGATACCCTCCAGAGAGACCTGGACAGGCTTGAGCCCAGGTTTGTGTGGTTTAGCGAATCCAAGTGCAAGGTCTTGCACCTGGGTCCTGGCAAACTCCACTATCAATATGAGCTGAGGGATGTAAGGATGGAGCGCAGCCCTGCTGAAAAGAACTTGGGGGTACTGGTGGATGGTAAGCTAGATATGAGCCAGCAACGTGCCCTTGAACAGAAAGCCAATTGTATCCTGGGCTGCATCAAAAGAAGCATGGCCAGCAGACTGAGGGAGATGATCCTTCTGCTCTGTGCTGATGAGGCCTCACCTGGAGCACTGTGTCCAGATGGGGAGTCCTCAGGACAGGACAGACATAGACTATTGGAACACATCCAAAAGAGGACTATAAAAGTGATTCACAGGACCGAAAACCTCTTCTACAAGGACAGGCTGAGAGAGCTGGGACTTTTCAGCCTGGAGAAGAGAAGGCTCTAGGGAGACCTGATAATGGCCCTTCAGTATCTAAAGGGGGATATTAAGAGGGAGGAGAGACTCTTCAGCAGATACGATGAGGGAGAATGGTTTCAAGCTAAAAGAGGGGATTGGGGATATTTAGACTGGATTTAAGGAAGAAATTTTTTACAGTAAGGGTGGTGAGGCGCTGGAGGTCCAGAGAAGTGTCGGGTGCCCTGTCCCTGGAGACATTCAAGGGCAGGCTGGATGGGGCTCTGAGCAGCCTGATCTAG
>PPHD01021902.1:0-13070 GCA_002909625.1 Bambusicola thoracicus | reverse complement strand
TTTTGTTGTTGTTGTTGTTGTTTTTTTTTTTTTGCAAGTACAAGTGGAAAAATTTACTGATAAAGTAAATGTTCAATCTGTTGTCAGGAATTTTCTATCTGAATGATGAAAAAAAAGAAAAAGAAAACAGAAGAAAAAAGCAAAACCAGAAAATACATGGAGGGTCACATGAAAGCTGAAAACACAAGGAGACAACTTGCCCTAACCATATTTAGACACATACACACACACACAAAAAAAAAGCACTAGCAAGGGGAAAGTCATCTTGTTTTTAAACTGACCTGGAAAATAAAATTCACTATACATTCACAGTGCTAGTCCAGCATATGCAGCAGTACCGCTTTCTTTCTTGTCAAGCACTGTACTTCTGACCAGCAGGGATCAGCTCTGGGGACGCCTAAAGAAGTCAGCGCCGCTACTAATTGCTTATGAACAAACATCTGTCATGTGCTGAGCTGAGACACACCACTGACTCATCTACTGAAGGACTGAGAGTCACCCAAAAATGTCACCAGGTACTGAGAGTCATTTGAAAGACACTCGAATGTGCTCAGATTTTAAACACAACAGCCTTCCCGGGCCCCCTCTGAGACCTGCCACTGATAGTGTGTAGCACATGCTACTACCATGGAAACCATTTCTAGGTCACCTTTACATAACAACACAGAGAAAACATCACCAACTCCACCATTACAGCACACTTCTTTCCAATGAAGAATGCAGTAAACAGATTAACTTTTACTGTAATTGCACATAATATGCCACAAATAAAAAGATATACGCTCCCCAGTATAAAAATGGGAATGCACATAATATGCGTGAAGTGTTTGCTCAGACTCTGCTGTTATACTTCCAATCTTGTAGGAGGGGGAAGCAAAATGCCTGATCCCATGCATCCATTTTGTAACTCAAGACATACGACAGCTCGTGTTAAACTAATGCTTTAAAAATCATTAATGCTGGAGAGAACCTACCAAGAAGGAAAACAACTGGAGCTGCTTTTATACATCTGGCTGAAGCTGCATATAAATAAAAGTGACAGAACCAATAATTTGAGTCACCAAATCAGATTTAAGGAGCCACTGAACTGAACAACAGTCTAGGGAGTAGAGACAGAAACTGGAAGCATTTCAAACCCTGAAACACAGAAATATTTCAGGACATGAAAAATAAGAAATAATTGCATAACAGATGCTTCTCTATTCAGAGAACACCAAAGGCTTACTGATACAGATGGGAGAACCCGAGTTTTTTGCAGTGACAGTCAGTGAACACTCTAACCTAATTATTTGAAGTATGGAATCAAGACGTCAGATCCATGAAGGAAGTGCCTTTAGCGTGGAATTTGGAAAGCAAACTTATTAATAAAGATCAACAAGATTTTTGTATTATATTGATAAATGCAAACATTTTATTTCTGTGGTGATAATTTAAACGTGTTGCTCTCAAGAGCTGAAGTTCAAACTTACACTGCAAGATTCCTAGCCTCAAGAAAGACATTAATATTTATAATATCATTTGGTTTCTTTTTTCTAACTTTTTTTTTCCAAAGAGAGAAGCATTGCTTATCTAGAAAGCACCATTTCATAAATAGGTAGTTGTTGCAAGTCACTGAGTATTGACTTCAATTTATACTATTATTCTATTGAATGTACAAATCATCTCCAAACTCTTTCATGTTCTTATTCTATCTCCCAAATGAACAGGACGGCAGCAGATATAGAACTGAAGCAACACTGGCAAGGTAGAACTGCAGCTCTTGTATGCAGCATTCTAAATGTTATCACTAATATTTTAAAATTTTGGAACGTGAAGAACTTCACAGCAGGTTAGGATAAAAATCTCTCTTTTTTTGAGGAATGATTCTGAAGGCACATGAGCAGAACTTGGATTAGTATTAGAAAAAGTCTGTAAAAATCAGGGAGAATATACTTCAGTATAATTTAATATAAACTTATGCATAGATTACTGACTAATAAGTCATATGAGAAATAACTAAACAGCATGCTTGTTTCTACCATAAAACCACATAGGACTAAGAGATCAAATATTTGATCAATCCATATGCATACAAATAATTAAATATTCAATAGCCTATTGATAGAATGCCCCAGAATGGTACTACATCCAAACTGCAGCACTGCAACAGGATTACACCCACCTTCATACAAAAAGTCTGAACAATACAGTAGCTATAGTAGCCATCTGGGAAAAGTGGAGTGGAAATTCAGGTTTGTACATTGAATCACACTGTCTTCCACCCTAGATGAAGACCAATGGAATCCTGGGCTGCAGGCTAGAGATTGATCTTTTCTTTCCGCTCAGCACTGTATCTGCAGCACTGCGTCCAGCGCTTGCTTCTGGTACAAGAGAGTCCTTTCCCAAAATTACTGAAGGGAGTCTACTGAGTGGCCACAAAGATGATCAAGAGACTGGAGAAGCTGATATACAAGGAGAGGCTGAGAAAGCTAGGGCTGCTCAGTCTGGACAGGACGGGCCTTCTACCCTTATAGGCAGAAACAGAATTAGTAACAAAAATCAGCATATAGGCCCACGTGCTACCACTCCTACAAACAGAAAGAACTAACTAAATACAGCTATTTGTATGTAATTGTTGGAAATGCCTTATTATAGAATCCAGATTCAATGCAATCCTGCACAGATTAATAAACTCTGTAAATAATTTTAAAGCTGCATCTGCTATTGAATGATAACATTATGGAGACCTGGCTAGAACTTCTGCTGAAAATTAACAGTTGGAGATCTTTAAAAGATTTTGGAACTGTAGTTGGACTGGCTCATAAACTGTCGGACAAATAAATAGCAAATACAAGTTACATTTTCCTTTATTTTTCACTATCACTCCTTTTCCAGCCAACACTACATAAAAATTTCAATACAGAGTACTGCAGCTACAGACTCAGGAGTGCTGACAAGTCACTTTGTGGGCCTACAATGGCTGTTACCTTGCAAGTGTGTTCAGCAGACCCCCAGAAAGGTCTTTGGAAAGATTTTTCACAGTGATAAGGGGAAAAATGAACTATAATAGGAAAGTCATTCAGATTTATTTCCTAGAAATAAGTTATATGAATGCTTCAGATAATACCTTCAGCAATCACTGCGCTGTTTACACACTACCTCATCCTAACCAAACACAAGGCAATTTTGCTACTCAAACAATTTGTGCATTTCATGTTTACTTTGTTTGATCAGCAGTGACAATGAAATGATAAATTGGTATTCAGCTACATCTGGAGCACTTGGCCAATCACTGAAATCCACCCTTCCTCAGTTTCAGATCCTCCAGTATTCACTGTTTCCTTTGACCTTAGATTTTGTCTCGGAAGAATAAATGGTCCTTTGTCTGGCAGAAAGCAGATAAGAGATATTTCCCAACAACCAACTTCTACATTTTTTGGTCAAGGACAACTACTTGTGTCGGTGCTTTATATTCCCTGCTCACTTCTAACAATTCTAATTTGTCTTTGTGCTCTAAAACACATGTATTATTTATTATGAACCAGCCCACAGAACTCCCACCAACTTCACAGTGTTACATGGAAAACTCTCCTCAGGAGGGAAATACCCATACCTTATTGTGCTTCATCAGATGATATTCACATATTTCTCTGAACGAAACAAATACTGGATATGCAAGAATAAGAAAATATTTCTCTTCATACTATGAGCAGAAACTGTAAGCATAACAGTCAAAAATGCTTGTATTTGAAAAGCAAGAGAAAGACAACAAGTACATGCCTTCTCTTGGCAAAATGATGACACTAACACTTACATACAAAATTTGTAGAAATCTGTCATCAGATCAGCCATACTGCTCTAAGTGTCCTGGAGTTTTAAGAACACTGGTTGGAGATACCAAGTGAACTGGTGCAGCCCATAGTCTAAAAAAAAAAAAAAAAAAAAAAAAAGCTTGTTGAAATGAAGAACAAGACTTTACACATCCAGAGCAAGTTTACCATTCAGTTGTTCGGCCTCTTCTGAGTGCTGCTGGACACTGAAACATCCTATTTGTGTTAAATGTGTGCACTGTACTGGTAAGGAAACAAAGTACAAAAAGATCCTCTACGACTTCCTTCAGCTGAGTTGCTGGAGAGCTTCTTTATCCCTCTGAATATCTCAGAGGAAATCTGGGAAAGATCTGGAGTCTCACCTGATCTCACCAGCATTCTCAGTGCACAGAAAACAGTCCCAGCTATCTCAAAACAGCAGCGAAGTTCTGAATGTCCACATATGTACATGAAGCCTGGGGAGCATCCCACTTTGGGGACATCAGGAAGTTAAGACATCCTAAGTTGTCTCAGCATGGTTGAAAAGAATATAATTTGTTTGCAGTTTAAGAAAAAAACCTCTGCCTTGAAAACTACAGAGGAAAATATTATATTTCCATTCAGAATGGAAAAAAAAAATGAAGAAAAAAAAAAGGTACCAGGCAATTGCACAGAAAATAACATAACCATTTCAATAGACCAAGTGAATGTCTCCTAACTAGAATGTGAAATTAATCCTGCAGTAGTGACAATTGCTAAGCACATCACTAAGGAAATTGAGTGCTCACAGCAAATGGATGGAGTTTTAGAAATATGGGAAATCAGTGTATGTGCACCAGAGGACTTCCTGGCCAGTCACCAGTTCCAGGCACTGCGTGCCCCAGGGCAGAACATGCACACTTTGGAGCAGGTTTGCAGCCATCCTCAAGATCTGCCTGCAGCCTCTCAGCTCAGAGATTCTTACCCCACTTTACCAGCAATGCTGGTCCTGCTCACTGTGGGCTTGGAGCTGCTGACAACTGACATCCCTCCTTCCTGCTCCACAGGAGTCCAGCATGGTGTGGCAGCTCTCCGTCAACCTCTTCCTAGAAACACTGAGCTTTTGTGGAGGGCAGACAAAAGAGGAAGATGCAGAAGGAGGTGTGCAGGAGCCTGGTCCCACTGTATTTGCACCTGCACGATGAGGAAGAGAGCGTGGTCAAGGTGGGAATTGTATTCACTTGGGAGAGGGTGACGCTGACCCTGTGGTGCCCCCCAAACAACAAGAGTATTGCAGCCCATGGCATCATCAGCCCTTGCTGCTGCATCCTCCCTGCAGAGGGGCTCTGGGGGACACAGGCTCTGCTGCTGCGTGGGTTGCAATAGCATCTCAGCTGTTTGGCAGACCTTCCAGAAAGCCTTCCTTGGTGCTGCATGGTTCCTGCACTGGAGGAGGCTGAAACACCTGATGCAGATGGCACAGTCCTGGCAGATCAGTGAGTGCGTGGTACGCACATTCCCACACTCTGGGACAGGGTCAGGGCTGCCCTGCACTGATCCAGTGCTCTTCACTCTCCAGCTGGCCAAGAGGAGGAAGAGTGCAGCATGAGACTACCTGGGCCAGAGCCTGCTCTACCTACAGAGCCCACAGGAGCCCCCGCAGTGGAAGGCCATGAGGTTCATCAGTGAGCCACAAGACTGAGGTTCCCCTATCTCCAGCCCTCGATGCTGCACCCCAGGGAGGAGCTGGGGTTGCTGACAGGGCTGTGTGTCCCCAGGGATCTTAGGGCAGCACACGACAGATCAGCAGCAGGCTGAGAGAGGACACCTACCAGGGTGAGTCAGGGAGTAGGATGTCATGGCAGCCAGCAGGTGACATGCCTGTCCCCTGCTCCCTTCTGCCAGTGAGGAGCTCTGGTGGCAACGGCTGGAGTGGGCCTGCAGGTACACGGCTGTCAGTGTTCCTCTGTTCCTCTGTTTTCTCAGGCCTTCATGGAGTGCAACAAGACCCCACTCTAACTGTCTCTTCACTGGCCCTTCAGACACTGGAGATCCTGAAGGAAACAATGCCACGTCCATCACCAAGAGGCCGCTCTTCTCCAGGCTCTGCAGTGCATGGAGGAGGTGGTGCTCCTCCTGTGCAGACAGCTGAGCGCCCTGGAAAGCTCCCGGCATCTCCTCCTGCCCGCTACTCAGCTTCACTCCTTGGGCACATTCCTTCCCCAGTGCTGTGCTGCTCCTCACCCTGTGATGCCATCTCCTTCAGCACAATTGCCTGTCTCCTCCCTGTGGGAAATGGGAAAACAACCCAGGAGATCAGCATTGCCTGAGAGGAACAGGACATGCAGCCGTCCCTGCCAACGCCAAACGCTTTCAGTCACTGCCAGCAAGCACCAGCTGCTCTGCTGGGCTGCTAAATGGGATTCTTAATAAAGCTGGTAAATTTTTTGACATAGATGTTCTCATGAAGAAAATAGATATTTTTAAAAGAATGTTATCGAAAATGGCTTTGAAAGTATCAATTATGGTTCTGGCAGTGTTCACAAACACAGCTATTGCAAGCACAGATGAAACATAATAGTTCTTCACGAATTGTCTATGCTACAGTGTTATTGGGTAATGTTCTCAAGTTCAAAAGCCAAAGATTTAAAAAGAAAAAAACTTTCCTCCAGTTTTACTCAAGCATCTGGAAGTGTTTCTTTTAACCCTCACTGCCTTTTTAACCTGCCTTCTTATGCATACAGAAAAATCACCTCTACCCTGCAAGCAGCAGCACGTCAAGAATGTAAAGAAATGAAAGGAATTTGCTTGAGACTTGCAACACTGGCATCAATGGATTAAAAATGAAAAAAGAAACTGAGCTCTTGTCATAGATTTTTGGCTGAAGAGAATAGTAACATACTCACGTTGTTTGGGTTTTTGTTGTTGTTGTCAGAGGTATTGCCAAAGTCAAGGCATAGGGAAGAATTTATTTTGTTTGCTTTGCAGACAGATGCTATTATTCCCACCCACTCTCTATGCACTTATTTCAGCAGTCTGAGACAGCCTGGTGGCCAAAATCTCAAAAGCCGAAAGATTTGTATCTACTCCAGCAGCCTGGTGCAAGACATTCTCACACTCACAGAGCTGTGATACCCAGACTCAGTTAATGCCCACACTTCTCTTAATACACTACCTCAGGACAACTCCATTATGATTTTATTTTCCTGTAGTAAAGCATATCCTAACTGCTTCTCCTTTCAGCAGTTCTCTGGGGCAATGCAGCTAAGGTGTCATTCAAATCATAGCATCAGCTAAGCCGACCAACCTATTTCCCACAAAAAGAGAAAATGCACACAGGCTTTAAAATATTACAGAGAAGCTCCCTATTTTTCTGCCTTTTTTTCTTTATGCTAAACTCTAAATGTTGGAATCATGATTATCACTATTATCATTATTAGCTATTCTGGAGGCTAGAACCCACTTCTCAACAGCCAATTTTTACTGAATATATACAGATCCCAGCAGATGCAGTGATTAGCTATCCATGTAGCCACATTTTCACTCCTCTTTCTGCTACTTTTGTAAGGTAAAGTGCCTCAGGTTAAGTAAGCTAAATTTGGCAGAAATAGGACAATTTCAAAGATGGGAGACAATCCTTGGCTTGTTTGTGAAGAGATCTCTAACACAAATACAGCCCACACTGATGAAGTTACGTCAGTAAAAGATCACTCAATGCCATGTTTCTTATACCCACTTATCTCTAACACGAAAATAGCAGCAGATGGTTTTTAGCTTACAGTCTGGCCAAGCAGAAGTTTTTAAGGAAAACTACCACATAAAAAGTTCTAAATCTCAAGACGTGATATATTATGATTCTTATATAATAATATGCTGAGTGCAACTTTGTTGATTAAGAGTTGGAATATAGTCCTAACAACTGAACTTCAGCAGGGCTCTAAACCTTGGCTGGTTTTGGACAGCTTTCACACATGCACATACACTCACAGTCATTCTGAATGCTTGAAAGAATGAAACTACATAAAGACAAATGACTTGTTCCAGAACAAGTAGGCTTGAACCAGGTTATGAATTAATACAAACTATGCCTCCTCTCCTCAACAGGACCACAGCTGCAGGATAAATCTGCACATTGCATACATCTCTGTTGAAAATAATGGAGTTGTAATAGGTAGAACAGATGGAAGGATGAAAGAGAGAAACTAAGTGGTGAAGAACATACATCTGCCTCTGGTAGCATCAAAGTGCTGACATCAGAGTCTGGAGTAGACAGAAAGAAGTGCTTTTAGAGAAGGAAATTTAAAAAGGAATATAAGCTATCCAACTTTCTTTTTGTCCCCCATTAATTAAAGATAAGTTGCACTGTTTTGTAAATTGTAACTATTACTGTATGTGGACATCATTCTGGAATAAGATGCCTTTTTCTTCAGTTTTGACAAATGTTTTTTGATTAAGGTAAAGGAAACAGTTTCTGCAGCATGTGTGCACACAGAATGGATCAGGAGTAGCTGTTTCTGAAGAGGCTGATGAACAAACAAGACCCATGTGATACATCTACTCTGGTTTGCTAAAGAGGAAAGATATATCCTTACTATCACTATAATCTTTAATTCACTTAAGACTTTAAATGGAGTTTGAGTGATTCTTTGGCTTTCGGCATGTGATGAACACCGTGATGCATCTGCATCTTGTGAAGAATGTAGTGACAACTGTTCATCTGGGGGTCCTCTTTTTCATACTGCCAAAGATGACCACAAAAGCCTTTGTCATGGTCAGATTGCACAAGCAGATTTATACACTCATCTGTTTTTTCCACAGGGGCAGTGTAATGATATTGCTGTTATTTCTGTACTGTAACAGGTAGCACCCAGACTGTTCATTGTATTTTAAGCATTCTGCCCTTGGGGCTTTTCTACGTATAAACGACAAATGCCGTTAGCATCTTTGGACTCATGAAAATTCCCATCACGCCAGCACCTTTAAAACCTCTCAGAGATGAATATCAAGAACATTTGTTCAGAGTCATGAGTATTTTCACCCTCTTCAAGACATTGGTTTATGTGCTGACGCTGAGCAAAAAAGACAGGTATTGAATTTCAGTTTACAGACTTCTCTGGAAATAACAGAAGCCTAAAAATAAGGTGGCATCTGCACTGTGTGTTGGTTGTATCCAATATCCTGCAGGCTGAGAAAATCTCAGTCTTCGCTGAATTGAGAATTAGTTCCTCTGCCTCTTTTCTCAGATGTTCAATTCACGTCCACTAAGAACTTTGCCCCAAGTAAAATTGCTGGTTGCTCTGTATGTTCTTTTATTTCCACCATTAATCACAGCCAAAACAAGCTGCTTCTTGAACAAGTATTTTCAGGCATAGGGTTTTGATGGTGATGCCTGACAAGTCCAGAAAAAGAAAAAAAAAGAAGTAATTTCAGAATTGTGGAAATTAAGAGATTCACATTTTTCTCTTCGCACATGAAACAGATTTTTTTTCACCCACATAACACACCTACTTACTGGTCACATAAACAAAGGCTACTCAGCAGAGTCCTGGCCCCTCAAGCCCAAGGCCCTAGCCCTGGAAATTAGGTTTTTTTCCCTTCCAAAAATACCAAAAATCTCAGCCAGGGGTTGACACACAACATTAAATTAAAAAAAAAAAAGCATATGTTATGCAGTTCTCATAGGCATTGTACTCTACAACCAAACCATAGGCTCTTAATTCACTGCCTTGACTAGCAATTCCATCATTTCCATTTCCATATATATATACACCATATCTTCTTTATCATACACCTGGCTGAGGAGTGGTGACATAGTTGCCTCTCACCTCATTGATTTAGATTTCAGAAATGCCCCTGGGTAAGGAGAGGAAGAAAAGAAAAAATAACAGGGTTCAGTAGGGAAGTATTAAAGCATCCCAAATAGTGCAGAAGATAAGTAATGGCAAAAAGCAAAACATGGAAGTAAAACATCAGGCACAGTACTCTGATCTCACCAACATGCTGTAGGATCATAATGAAGGTCTCCCCTTAAAAGAGGGAGAAGCATAATATATTTCTGAAGGAAGCTGATCACAGGGATTCAATGGCGAAGGGAGGGAAGCAGAATCTCATGAATTTAATTTTTTCATCCTTTTGTCTGAAACAGTCTAGGATTTCAGAATAATTCACAGGAGTACTTGTCATTTAAAAAAATAGAAAAGAAAAAGAAATGAAAGAAAAAAATAATCATTTTTGTATTCACAAAACCTGAACAATGTTCTTTAGCCTGTGTAAATTAAGCTAGACTTTCAGAAAGAAGCCAGCCGAAGTAGAAGATAAATACCAGTCAATTTCAGATGTATAATCAGCGCAAGCTGTTGACTAAAGAAGATAGAAAACTTTTCTCTTTCAGAGTTGTGTCTTTTCCTGTTAGGTGCTGAGATACAGCCAGTCCCTCTCTGTCAGCATGGAGAGAGCTACACTGTGAGTGTCACTGCAGGACAACATCAAACCACCAACATTCATCAAAATTGATGTGGAAATGAATAATAAATAACCTCCAACTAGCTCCATTAGGAAATTTCACTGCAGTACAGCCACCAACACTGTGTTTGAGCTAGAAGGAGTAAATGAGGGCAAGGAAAGAATTAGATGATGCGGGAAGAGACTTACAGCATCTGTAAATGAATTTCCAAACATCCTCAGAGGAACACTGCTTATTTATTCCCCAGTATATGTGGCCATATCATTAATTCATCTGTCAGCTTGATAAAACTGACTCTCCAAGCCGTTAAGTATATTAGGATTCAGTGATAGGAAATAGCAGGATTAGCACAGCAGCATTTTATGCTTTTATGATTTTATCATGGATCACACTATATGAAGATTTCCTTCGGAACCTAACACTTGGAGTCAGATTATTATAGGTGAAGCTCTGGTTTTATTAATACTACTAATGACTGTGAGCAGAACTTGAAAAAAATGTGAGCTTTAATGGCTCAAAACACCACACCTTAATTTTTTTTTCTAAGAATCAACATATTTATGCTATTAGGGATGCAAAGCAAGAATTGGAAGACTGGGATTGACAGTAAAGGTAACCCACATACTGAAGCAAATCCTGTACAGTAACACATTTTTGAGAGCATTGCTCATGACCATCTTCCCAGCCACATGGAAACTGCAGTTTTGTCAGCACCTTCTAAGTGGGTTAAGTGGGTTAGCTAGAGAGTGCATTCTAAACAATCCATCTGCTTTGCAGAAGTTCAAAGGCAGCAGAGCCCAATCTGTTTGGCAGTGACTTTCTGTCCATGATCAGAAGTCTGGGCAGAATTTTCTGCAGGTCACTGTGACACAAAGAACTGCAGATAAGTGTGCAAATTTGCAAGACTGAGCAACACTGGTCTAGTACTTGATCTAGTAGTTGGCAACCCTGCTGTGGCAGGGGGTAGGAACTTGATGATCTTTGAGGTGCCTTCCAACCCAAGCCATTTTATGAATACAAATGGTATATAAATGAGACACTACTATGGAAAAAATTATGTGACAGTAGCTGGTCACATCAGGAAAAAATAACTCATCACTGAAAACATACCCAAAATCGACTGCTTTATCTCAAAAAAAACTATGTAGTCACAGCTTTATAAAGGGCAATGTAAAAACTAAAGTTCTAATTAATTATGAACAGTGACTTAAATTCTACAATTAATTACCACAGGAAACTCATTGCTTAGGCTTTTCCAATACAGTCTTTTAAATAAGATACTAATTAATTTCTAATTGATCTTTCCAAGATCTGACTATTCAGCGTGACCACAAAGTTCAATGTCCTGCCTTCAAAACTTCTAACTCTTCAAGCAGAAAATAGCAGGACCTTTGCTAATGGCGCTGAAGACTGATTTTATTATCAAACTTCTTAAACAAGGAGATCATCACAACACTCAGCAGTGCTTACTCTCATGAACAAGCTCACCACATTTACTTCTCTGTAACTTGGTAAGAACACTTGGGTGTCTTTGGCAGGCTTGACTATATAGTTACCAGGGAATTCACTGCCATTCTGACATGGTTCACTTACAGAGAGTTCTTTGGTTGTCACTCTGGCTACATCCATATACTCAAACTGGACCTGGGCAGTGAAACAATCTGGAACTGAGGATATCTCATCCAACCATACATACCTGGAGGGAAGATGTTATTTTGGACTATCGTTGTTCTGGCCCCTAGTACTGAACTTCCATTAGCACCTGGAACAGATCAGATGTATTTCCAGAGTGTCTATCACAACTTAGGCATGCATGGAAAATGAGGAAGATCATGAGATTTGTTCTGAAAGCTCAATCCTAATCCCCAGAAAAATATTAAAATAAATGGTGCTTTGTGTTGTAACACTTTGACTGGAACTCAATATTGCTCTTTGAAAATGGTGACTGCAGCTAAAGAGCTAGAAAACTGATTATTTTAAATTAGAGCAAAATCATAAATTAAACAAAGCAGGCAAGGCAGAGAGAGGTGTAGCTGACTGTTTTACCAAGCCCAGCACTTCCCATGAAGGCAGCAACCTTCCGCTAATGAGATGCATGAAAGAAACACTGAAAGCACTGACTGCAGTGAGGATTACCAGGCTCCCTGGTGTCTGTTCAGAGCTGATTAACTGAACTGTGTGCAGGGAACTGCCAAGGCATGATCCTGTTGTGGGAAGTACTGTCTTGATAGTGTGCTTTTTAAAGATGAGGTTCTTAGAGATTCTCTCTCTAGAAGATTCCCTATGTGCACTCCTAAATCGCTACGACTTAGCATACATGATAGTAGTATATTCCTAAGGACATTCTGAATTCAAATAATCTACTAGTGTTTTCTTTCATTAACAGTCTCAAAGCCCTAAGAATTCAATAGATTTAGACACATTATGTAATACATACGTAATAGATACATTTTGTAAACCTGTTAAACTTTTGTCTTGGATGCGATGGAGAAGTCAGTATTTCCAATGAGTATTTCATTCTTTCTGACAACCATATGAATTGATAAACTACATTAAAAGGCTGATTCAATGTAGGTGCAACATTTAACAAAAGAATAACTTGAATGACACCTAGTGGAAAGATAAGCAATAACTGAGAGTTACACAGTAAATGCACAGTTTTGCTCAGTGAAAACAAGGAGATTTTTTTTATGAGAAAGGGCAGGGAAAGGAAAGAATTATTTGATAAAATTGGTGGAGTATAATTTAGGAGAAGAATAATATATAAATATATAATTTAGGAGAAGAATAAATAATAAGAGTTACTACTGCCTGTAGTAAATTGGGTATTTAGTTTGACA